>JASANG010002031.1:0-69188 GCA_030248215.1 Enoplolaimus lenunculus
TATCTCGCGTTTTAACGTCAGCTTCCCAGGTGAATCTTTGTTTGTCAGCCTTATACGTCTAGAAAATCAGCAGAATTGGTTTCTGACTAACTATAAGGTTAACAGTAACGAAATGTCGCCTTATGACATGGAATAAACATCAATTTTTATAATTAAAATGGAAACCAGGGTGCAACCGGATATCCGTTTCCGTTAAAAATCGATGGTGTTCGGTTTCCGCTTACATTTCCGTTATAGAAATAACGGAAATTGCGTTAATTTTACGTTCAAAATTAGTTATTAATCACGTATATATTTCGCAATTTTTTGTTACATATATGCTGCAGTTGTTGGGAATGAAATAAGAATTATGAACTTCATCCAGAATTTTAAAAAAATTCGATGCATCTGTCATTTTTCCTTTGAAACTTTTGAAAGACCTGTCTGTGATCCTGTCACGACTCAATTATGTTTGCTAAAAACTAAAACATCTTTTTTAAACTTTTCTACTTCAATATCCGTTTTCCGTTTCCGGTTACGTTTCCGTTATTTTGATCACTATCCGTTTTCGTTTCTGTTTCCGTTATTTTGATCACTATCCGTTTCCGTTTCTGTTATTTTTACTAACCGTTTACACCCTGATGGAAACGAACATTCGCTAAACAGCGTGTGTTACACACATGAGACTTCAGATATATGTTGCAACTCTTGCCGGCGGCATACGAATCGCCATATATAATCGGTGTTGTTGATGCAGCTACTCAATAGGTGGGATGCGTGACGCAGCGGTAGTACGTGTTCTTGCAGCCTAAACCGCCGTTGTCACACTCTCGAAACAAAGTCCTTTGACCCTGCCCTAACGCGTGTCACAGAATGTCCTGTGACACGCGTTAGAGTGAGGTAACCCAAAAATTGCGTTAGGCTCGCGGTAACGCACGACAGTTTTGAAAGTTGACACGTGTTAACCCTACCTTATAGTATTTCCGGTGTCAAAATGAATTTATTTATTGTGAACGATGCATAAAAGCTTTTTACAGTTATAAATTTGTTGGCTTGAAATTTAAGACCTACACTCAGCAAAATAATATTTCTGATA
The DNA here is from genome assembly GCA_030248215.1 of Enoplolaimus lenunculus. NCBI lineage: Eukaryota > Metazoa > Nematoda > Enoplea > Enoplida > Thoracostomopsidae > Enoplolaimus > Enoplolaimus lenunculus. The sequence continues at coordinate 1,076 of JASANG010002031.1, forward strand.
TTTAAGAAAACATTTGTTACATTGAAGAAAAATATTTAGCAAGGTGCACTTGAAAACTATTCCTGTTTATAAGAGAAAAGATTTGTGAAAAGTTTTGAAATAAAGGTTGAAAATAAACGTTTTTCAGTTATTTTTTGAAAACCGTCTTAAATATCAGAAAAATTTGCCAGATTTGCCACAGAAAATACTTTTCTGAATAAATTCAGAAATACTTTTTTGCGTGCAGCACTAAATAAAACCAATAGATGTTTATAGATACATAACACTACATTGTCATCGCACCATCAATAGCCTTTAAGCAATTGTTACAGTTTGCATAGCAACAAAGCAAGTGTCAAAAGCTTTCTGATTGAAGACTCATGTCTTAGCTGGTTGAAATTTAATTGTTTACTTAATTAAAAATACACTTTTTTGCCGTTGTAAATTATTACATATTGTGTTTTAACGACAGTTTCAAAACAAATTTGGCTAAATTTTAACTCAGTGTCTGCTTGAAAACGATTTTTCAACATTTCATCTTATACCCATGGTTACTAAAACTACAGAATCTTTTATAATCGCCAATCTGGTATCGTAAGACTGTTTGCCTTTTGGCTTAAAAATTTGTCAAAGTTGAATTTTTCAATGTTAACAATTGCATGTGGTATGTAATTTTTGGCTGTTAATTTAGTTGCAAGCTATATCTTTAAGGTTTCTGTTAGTTTTAGCTTCAGTTTAACTTGCGTTTGAAAGATGTTTCTTATTTTTGTTCAAAAACCTACACTGCAATTTGTATTGGTGATATGCGCAGCTGCGATCACGTGAGTTAAATTTGATATATTTCTAGCGGGCAAGTATTTCGCTGTACTTAGTAGCGGATCCAGAGGTGGGCGGGGGGGCGTACTCCTCGCCGCGTCAGAAATATTTTTCTTATAAAATGGTAAGGTGCCAAAAATACAAATATTCCCCTCAAAAAAGTTTTGTAAAAAAGGTAAGGTTCCTAATTTTTCCCTCAGAAATTGTTTGTGATAAAATGATAAGGTCCCTCCCTACCTTACAATTGTTGCGTTTCATAGCATTTGCCATACCGTACCCACCCCCGGACAGAAATTCATGGATCCATTACTGTCTTTACCCTGCCCTAAAATTAGTAGACTGAACATCACAGAATTATTTAATTCATTCCCGCACGCGTACCAATCTGTTTTCAATAAACAGGTCTGCGTAAAAAACCTAAGTCACGGTTGTTGAAAGCAAAGCCAACAAATCTATCCTGAATTTTAGAAAAATCAGACAAAAAGCAAATACTGGAAAGTAAACTGAACTGAATTCTGCAACAGCTTTTACGTCACAATAATGAGAAAATAGCGTTTTGGCAAAAAACACCAACAATAATGACAAATTAGCGTTTTGGCAAAAAACACCAACAATAATGAGAAAATAGCGTTTTGGCAAAAAACCCCAACAATAATGAGAAAATAACGTTTTGGCAGAAAACACCAACAATAATGAGAAAATAGCGGTTTGGCAAAAAACACCAACAACAATGAGAAAATAGCGTTTTGGCAAAAACACCAACAATAATGAGAAAATAGCGTTTTGGCAAAAAACACCAACAATAATGAGAAAATAGCGTTTTGGCAAAAAACACCAACAATAATGAGAAAATAGCGTTTTGGCAAAAAACACCAACAATAATGAGAAAATAGCGTTTTGGCAAAAAAACACCAACAATAATGAGAAAATACCGTTTTGGCAAAAAACACCAACAATAATGAGAAAATAGCGTTCTGGCAAAAAACACCAACAATAATGAGAAAATAGCGTTTGGGCAAAAAACACAAAAAGCGTTTATATAAATTAACCTTTGGCTACATAAGCAATTCGCTTTTAGAGTTTGCCGGCTTACAAAAAAGTATTTTGAAACATGCTGCATGAAATGCTAAAAGTGCATTCTTGACACAATTCGTTCAGTGTTTGAGACAGCAAAGTCGACACCGATTTAGACAATTGCTTAACTGCCTGTTGGTAGATTTTCAGCTATGCAACACACCATCACGGTCCATCCGGGTCCCCCAATCACGTACGTAAGCCGCGTGAAACACGCGACGCATTTACAACAGCGATAATGGCAGAAATGGGCTGGCATGACGCAACGTATGTACGGCAATTTGAAGCAGATTTGGGCATTTCGGCGTGGTCGCGAAACGGAATGTCAACTGATTTGACGAGAAATTATGTCAACAAAAAACCAACTCAAGAGCAGCTTGAAAAAATTATTATGACACATACGGGACTGTCTGATCAACGGTTTATTACAGAAATATTCGAACGGCATAAGTAAGACAGCGCCGGGTTATTCGATTTACGCTGTTAAAAAACATGCAGCAGGGTGTAAACGGATAGTAAAAATAACGGAAAAACGGGAGTGATCGAAATAACGAAAACGGAAACAGAAAGCGGATAATGAAGTGTGAAAGTTTCTACGATGTTTTATTTTTCTGCCAACGCAATAGACGTGTGCAAATATTCTCTGGGATTTTTAAAATTTTAAACAAAAAATAGAGGATGCATCGAAATGTTTAAGATTTTGAATGAGTTCCGTATTTTTTTTTATTTCATTTGAACAATTGCTGTATATCTGTAATTAAAAATTGCCAGTAACAGAAACAGAAACGGACAACAACTTTTACCTGAAACAGAAACGGATATCCGTTTACACCCTTGCACGTACCCGTTGGAAGGACGCTGCGAGACCCTGCCTGACAACCGTGTTCATTAAAACAGTAGGGCAAGTAGTAGTAAGGGCAGGTACAGAGACTCAGTCTCCCTCCAACATTTTTTTTCATGTCCACCCCAAGAAATATTATAGCCCCGTCTGCGAGGCATATAATATCACACAGCATGCACCATCGAAAATTTTTTCAGCCATTTTATAGCCAGTTGAGCTGGATACCGCTGTGAAGCTTAAATACGGGCCACATTTTTTGGAATTCGCTGAAAATTTTCTAAAAATTACTAAATCGTGTAAATCTCCAAATCAAACTGTTGGTTTCGATTCAATAAATTGTTTGTGCCAAATAGTTTGGTTAAAGACCAAACTTGTTACTCATATAGCAGAAACTATACTGTGTAACTAATTTTACCTTTAGCAGTTTGCATCGTTCACTGCAAATAGATTAGCAAACTATTACATTATTCATATTCAAATTTATGTTCCGATTCCGATTACAGATCCATGAAAGTAGAAAATCAAATTTCTCCGCAAACTACAAACCAGCCAGCAGCAGCTACAACGACAACAACAACGACAACAACAACAACAACAACTAAAAAGGCAACAACAACAACAACAAAAGCAACAACTAAGAAAACAACAACCAAAAAAGCGAGTAATGCGCAAACAACAACGGCAAAACCACAAACAATCAAAAACAAGTATCCAACGAAATCAGAAAATCCAAACGGAGCTGGCGAACAACGACATTACAATGCAATAACAAATATTGCAGTTGCAATTGCAATTAGCACATTGTTTGCATTGCACTAAAACCGCAGCGTTTGAGAATACAATGTGGGTAGTGTTCTCAAACCGGCATAGCTACATCGACCAATGTTACTTTTAAAGCAGTAAACTGTAGATTAAGCATATTCCTAACGCTTAAGCGTTGGAAGCATATTCCTGAAGCCTAAGCGTTGGGAAAGTGTAAACGCAAGCGTAAACCTAAACCTAAACCAAAAATACAGCCTAAATTGTAAAGCTACTCTTTTGCAGTCCCACCAGAAAACGGGATGGACTTACAGTAACATTGGCCGATCATTATGGTTAATAGTGATTGGTTTTTAAGTCTGAAATATTCAAATTTGTATTTTTTGTATTTCATTATTTGATAGCAAGCAACAATTTACGTTTCATTGGGTATTTACAAATGTTACTGTCGATTTTGTATAATTATCAGCTTAAACATATTCCCTTCAAAGGGAAAAGTAGGTTTTGTAAATTCAGCAGCATATGCTTTAGGTTTAGTTTAGGTTCAGGACCGTGACAATTTTATAACGCCTACACCTTATAACTGTATCCTCAAACGCATATACCATCTATATGCACCAGTTAGCGACAGGTTTTCAAACTTACTCACTCCTGTCATTGCGGATCTGATTGTTAACACAGCAGTAGGACAACTTAAGTGCAAAAATATGTTGTGAACTTCAAACATCACTATATACAGGTTCAAAAGCTACAAGATTAACTAACTAGTGATAAGTGCTGCATACATTTGAGAATACGGATCATGAAATTACTGCTAGAGTTTCATTTTACTACACTGTAAAATTTCAATGAGTTGACTAATCAATTCAGCTGGCGAGTTAGTTATTTCTGAATTAATATCAGTAAACATTAACTCGCTCAGAATTGAGTTGGTTTTCACTCAGAGTTGAGTTGACTCTGGGTGAGTTGAATAATTAACTCAGAATGAATTGAATGTACTCAAAATTCTGAGTTCTGATAGTCCTAACTTAAACTGAGTTATTCAACTCATTCTGAGTTAAAATCAACTCACTGAAATTTACCGTGGTTTCTCTGTATAATGACTTGGCGTTAATTGTTTTTTGGCATGATTTATATGAAGTCTTTTCATGAACCGGTTCGCACACTTTGTCCAATATAAAAAATGTTTGCAATGTCTGAAAGTTGAAGTAGACCACTTTAAATAATTTCAGTTTTAATAAAAGTTAAGGTAGAATTGTCAAAAAACTGGTTTATTTAAATAATTAAGAAAAAATCTAATTTTGCTTTTAAAACAGAACTCCGACACTTAGAACCTTGTTTGTAGTTATATATTGAAAACTCTAAAATGTCCCCAACGAAAGGGCCAGTGGTGGCACATACACTGGTTCCCTCTAGAAAAATTAAGGAGGGGCTCAGTCCCCCTGGAAAAATTATGGCGCCCCTTGAATATTTAGTCCAAAGGTGAAATTAAACTGTACAATTCAGTTTCGAATACCTACAAGCACTGACCATAAAATCTTAAAATTTACACTCAAAATGCCGCATTTTGAGTTTAGCGTTATCCCTAGGTTAACGCGGTGCAAGTTGAGCAGCCACACACATATAAATAAAGTGTGTGTTAGATATAAATATATAGAGGGTAAATTTTGCGTTAACCCTACCCTAACGCGTGTCACAAAGTGCTCTGTGACACGCGTTAGGGTAGGGTTAACAGAAAAAAGTGTTAGGGTAAGGGTTAACGCGTGACAAATTTTTAATTTTATCTCGCGTTAACCCTACTTATGACACATTTTGTGGCACGCTTTAACATTATATTGTGAACGGCGCATGAGTTGAAATAAAAAGGTCAGCTAGCGAACTACTTATTTCTGAGTTAATAACACTAAGCATTACCTCACTTTGAGTTGAGTTGCGTTTCACCGTCAGTCGATTTTATTTTAAAAGAATTGATCAGTTAACTCAGAATGAGTTGAATCAACTTACAATTTTGACTTCTCATAATCCTAAATCAGACAGAGTAATTCAACTGATTCCGAGTTCAAATCAACTCACTGGAATTTACACTGCAACAGTTTGGCAACAACAATTGGTTGACTTGAGGCACCGCTCAATACGCGAAACGCCACGCCATCCTAATGTTCTGATAAAATTGAACAAAGTCACAATTTAGCTTTTAATATTTTTAGATCATTTTACACAATTTTTGGTTTAAATTTAAAAAATAAAACTCAAAACTAACCTGGACATTCTTGTTCACATTCGATTTTCGAAACAAAATTGTTCGCATTGCCTCTGACGCCTTTGTAAACAAACGGTTGACACGAACGAGTATTGGCGTTGAAAAAGTATCGTTGTAACTCTGAAAAGCCTTCGCCTTGAGAAGGTGCTTGGTTACAACGATCGTTTCCTGAAAACAAAGACAAATTGTGAGAAATTTATGTAAATTGATGACATTTCAAAAGATACTATTTAAAAGCTTAAACGTAAATTATAACTTAACTAAACTTAAATACTGGTTTAAGTACAACTTAAATGGCTGGACGGATAAACTAAACTAGAATTATAAGTTTAGCTTAGGTTTAATACGAGTTTAGGCTTAACTTATTTTTTGTTTAACTACCAAGTGCAGCCCAGAAATTATGTGTATCTTATAAATAATCCATTATGATTAATTTAAGCTAAAAATATTTAAGATTTTAAATAAGGTTATGTCTAAACCTAAATGTTAGCTTTATTAGTTAGAAAGCTATCATTGTTTAATGCTGCTAAATTAGCTTAAGTTTAAATCAAGTTACACAAAAATAAATTGTCTTCAAATTTAAAGACTCCTACTTTCTTAAATTTTCAAGACAAGCGCACTAGTCCAGCACACACATGTCAGTTTACCTCCAACGCAACAAATCGTGGTTTGAGCAGTCGATCCAACATGGCAGAAGTTGCCATGTCCGCAACTGTAAACCCCTTGATCGCACGCCAAAGGCGCTCCGGAAAGGTCGCGAACCAGCTCGCCTGGGCAAGGATTTTTGAAACCTAAAACAAAATCGTCAGTGTATATATGAAAGAGCGATGCTATTAAAAAAGCTTACCGCCTTGCAATGTGTTGTGCTTCGATATCCGCTTGTAAATATAATACGAAAGCAAACCGAACAAGCTAAAGATGCATAAAGGTGCTCAAATTCAAATTTAAAGTTTGTAAATAATCGTCTAAATATGAACGATGAAAATTTCAATTAAATTTCAAGATTTTAAATTTTTCCACAGTGTACGAGTGCTTACACAGTTTATGCTTGCATGATAATCCATTATATATACATATATATACACTGCAAAAAATGGTGAGTCCTATTGACTCTCTCCGAAATAGGCTTTTTTGATCACACAAACTGAGTCAAAATTCGACTCCGCCAGAGTCAAATTGAGTCAAGTGAAGAAAAATTTAAAACAATCTGCTACAGCAAGCAGTACATATTGCATTTTCGAACACATCGTTTACTCTATATAGCTGCCGATAAAAAACTTTTTCCGTTAGTCTTAGAAACATGCTCATGTACTCACTAGGACATACCATTACAAGCGTGTCACAAATTCCTTTAACAATTAACCCTTTCTCACATGAATATTTTCTATTTCCCCTGAGACCTACTTTTATGCTAGGATTCGAACTCCAGTGACTTGAGTGGGAGGCGTATACCATCACCACTCAGCTATAGGAGCTTCACGCTCGAGCCCGAGGGGGATCTACCGGCTTGTGGTGATTTAGTACTATGTATACGTGTTGCAACTGTTAAACACGATGCGATATATACTATTTAACGTATATACACTGCGCTGAGTTGCCTACAGGCAACTCAATGTAAGGGGTTATAGATAGTAAACTGAAATTTTTTCACTTAACCCTTTCTCACATGAATATTTTCTATTTCCCCTGAGACCTACTTTTATGCTAGGATTCGAACTCCAGTGACTGGAGTGGGAGGCGACCATCACCACTCAGCTATAGGAGCTTGACGCGCGAGCCCGAGGGGGCTCTCACGTCTTGTGGTGATTTAGTACTATGTATATAAACACGATGCGATATATACTATTTAACGTATATACATGCGCTGAGTTGCCTACAGGCAACTCAATGTGAGAAGGGGTTACTAATCATATTTAGAAATCGTGTCAAAAATAAAACGCTTTTTAATAACATTTTGCATTTCAAGGTTCGTTTTTGAAAACATTACTACGCGAGCTAATCACCGCTTACTTGGGCATGCATTTTGGCATTGTTCAATGGTAACAAAATTGTTTGCGTTGCCTTTAGTTCCTCGATACTCGAACGATCTACAGTTTCGGGTTGAAAAATCAAAATAAAACCGTTGCAGTGACGCCGTGCCTTCACCGGTTGACACTGGCATGTTGCATTTGTTTGCACCTGTTAGTAAATTTATGCCGACTCTCAGATACATATTTTGAACTCATCAGCCAATTTGTGATAACAACAGCGAGTGATAAAACTTGTTTTCGGCTTATAACCTACAAAAAACTGGCCAATGTATAGAAGAAGGCTGTAACAGTAGTGTACGCATATTCCTAAGCCTAAGCTTAAGCCTATGCCTAAGCGTAACTATGAGCTTACATCTATGGCTAAGCGTAAGCAAAAAGTAGTCTAAAGCTTAACCACCTTACTCCATTGCAGTCCCATCGAAAAACGTTCCGCTGATGATCTTTACATGGGCCAGAGTAATATGATTTGAGATAAACGCCTCCAATCTAGGATTTTCAGTTTAATATCCAAACTTGAATTCAAATTACACCTGTGTTGAAGTAAATAAATATTTGCGGGGAAAGGGTTGAACCAAACACTCTCTACTCAAGCTTAATACTGTGAACCATACGTCTTTAGTGTTGAATATGAGAAATACCATTAAAAAATTTAATGATATTACAAACGAACCTCCTTTGCAACAAATTGTCGATTCAGAAGTTTCGCCAAAATGGCAAAAGTTAGTAGAGCCGCAAATTTGAGGATTATCAACGCTGCATGCTACCATTGTGCCAGAAGCGCTCAACAGGGCTTGTCTTGGGCAAGGATTAGCGAATACTGTAGCAAAGAATTAATAATAAACACAAAATGTTTTTAATTTCAAATTATTTTCAATGACGAATATGAAGCACTGTTTTCCACAACGATATTTTATCGAACAAATTTAATAAAGTTTCGGCCAATGTAAAGAACATGAGAAGCCTAAGCCTAAGCCTAAGCCTAAGCCAATCAAAAAATTAGTCCAAAGCTTAAGCTTACTCAATTGCAGCCCCACAGAAAAACGTTCCGCCCCTGATCTTTACATGGGCCAAAGTTTCCAACAAAAGCAAGAATAATAATAGATTTCAAGAACGTGTAGTATATATTTTAAATAATTTCTAAACGAAATTCAAAAACTTAGCAAGTGAAATTTTAGACTGAGAAAGATGTTGTATACTTTATACGGATGAACAGATTGAGTTTCAAGGGTGGTGGAATACCAACTTGTCGTAAGGCGCCGTCCAGTGTCGTCCGGCGCAGTCCGTCACCTCCGGTGCCGTGTGTCACCGTCCGTCACTATACGGTATATCGTATGTCAGTAGTAATTCGGGTACAATATTCCACCGTGACGCAGTGACGCCCGGACAGAGACGGACGGAGTCGGACATCATGAAAAGTATACCGCCACCCTAAATCTGTCTACGGTTGGTAAAATAGAAACACAAAACCTCTTTTTCGACTAAAAAATGTTTTCCGCCGCGTTTAAAAGTAAAACAAAAGTATCCATAACGAACCACATCTGATAGTAAACAGTTTACCTGGACAAGTTTCTTGGCATTCGTCCAAACTGAGAAAATTGTTTTGATTGCCCAGCATTCCACGATACACAAACGGTTCACACTTACGACTGACCGGATTGAATGAAAAGCGTTGAAGACGAGCGGCACCAAGACCTTCGTTTCGTGGCTGATTGCATGGATTTCCAGCTGCAAATAAACAACTTAAATAATTTACTAATTATAAACTGCAAATAACAACTTTAATAATTTACTAATTATAAATTGCAAATAACAACTTTAATAATTTACTAATTATAAATTGCAAATAACAACTTTAATAATTTACTAATTATAAATTGCAAATAACAACTTTAATAATTTATTAATTATAAATTGCAAATAACAACTTTAATAATTTACTAATTATAAATTGCAAATAACAACTTTAATAATTTATTAATTATAAATTGCAAATAACAACTTTAATAATTTACAAATTATAAAATGAAATGTTAAAAATTTGTGTTTTGTGCAAAATCGATGCTTCATTACTAATTTGCTAAAAATATTCTTTCAAAAGTGAATAACGGTGTAAACAGAAATAGCATTTGCAGGATCAAAAATCTGTTGCGTGAACGCTATGGTAAATCGTTTATGTACTATGGAAAATATTTATAAAATGTTACACTTTTTGCTTCCCACGAAAACATTGCGATTTTGACTGCAGTTTTCTTAATTGCTACTTTTCTGATTTCGGCTTACCAATCTAGCATAAATAGCCTATGTACAAGAAGTTCAAATTGGACGCATACATACGAAGAAGTCAATGCAAGTTACTTTGAAAATTATTAATATTTGAAACTCACAAACGACGTTGACCACGTCGTCCCTGGTGACACCTTGTTTTGTTATTAAATATTGACGCTTATAAGATATGTAGCGAAACAGGCTTGTACACTGCAAAAACTGGTGAGTCAAATTGAGTCTCTCCGAAATAGGGTTTGATTGACACTACACAAACTGAGTCAAAATTCAACTCCGCCAGCGTCAAATTGAGTTGAATTTGACTCAGGCGGAGTCAAATTTTGACTCAGTTTGCGTAGTCCGGAAAAGCCTATTTTGGAGAGAGTCAATTTGACTCACCATTTTTTGCAGTGTAGTTACGTTAATATACTATTGTTAATTTAAGATACAATCGACACATCAAACACCCTAGTACCCCTTTCTCGGTTGAATAACGCATTAGAGTGGTGATATACAGTTTACAAATTGTTAATGCCTTGTGGTGCCGTTCGTCGCCGTACGTCACCGTTCTTCACAGTGCGCTACCGCGCGTCACTGTTCGTCGCCGTTCGTATCGCACTTGAATTACTCGTACAATATCTTATGGTAAAGCACGATGACGGACGGCGATGAACGACGACGGACGGCGATGAACGACGACGGACGGCGATGAAGGACGACGGACGGCGATGAACGACGACGGACGGCGATGAACGACGACGGACGGCGATGAACGACGACGGACGGCGATGAACGACGACGGACGGCGATGAACGACAACAGACGGCGATGAACGACGACGGACGGCGATGAACGACGACGGACGGCGATGAACGACGACGGACGGCGATGAACGACGACGGACGGCGATAATTTCAATGTTATACAGCACCATCTGTCGCTGTAAGTCATCGACCATCCATACGGTGGCATACGGCGACGACCGCCCGCACGCCATGTATATCGACACGCTTAAAGTTGCGAACCTTTTGGACAGCAAATCGTTGTATCTGCATCGGCACCAAAATGACACCAAAAGCTTTCAATGCACGGCGTATCGAATCCGCAATGAATTGGACGGCCGTCCAGATCTCGTCCAAACGGACCACTCGCGCATGGATTTTGAAGGACTAAAAATTAAAAATATGAGATTTATCCTTCAGATATGTTTGATTACAGGGCGCTCATGCATTGACGAGATTTTGCACTGCGATTTCTCGTAATAAATTGTTAAACACTGCGCATCGTGTAGGATTTCGCGTATACACAGCAAAAAAATTGTGAGTCAAATTGACTCTCTCCGAAATAAGTTCATACGGGACTACACAAACTGCGACAAATTCGACTCCACCAGAGTCAAACGTGCGACTCAGTGAGTCAACTTTGACTCGGGCGGAGTCGAATTTGACTCATTTTGTGTAGTCCCATAGAGCCTATTTCGGAGAGAGTCAATTTGACTCATCATTTTTTGCAGTGTATGAGATACAATGTTAAACTAAAAATGTTTCGCAAAACCTAAACAGTTTACCTGGACAAGTATTCACACAATCATCCAGCGTTAAAAAGTTGTTTTGATTGCCTCGCATTCCACGATACGAAAACGGATGACATTCTCTTCGTAAAGGATCGTAGTGAAATCGTGGCATGTTTCCAGCACCAACTCCGTCCGCTCGAGGTAACGCACACGGGTCTTCGTCTATAAAAATATTCGAATTCAATACATTATTATAAACTTCATAATCGTGAGTAGGTTTCAAATTTAGGCGTTCAAACTATTTTTGTTTTTGCAAAACGGACTTAGATGAACGCAATATAATGCGGAGCGCACATTAGACTGTATACGTCTGAAGACACTTTTTTGATACTTTTATGTCCAAAATGTGCCAAAATACGGTTCCGAGACGCATTCATAAACGTATATATATATTATATATATTATATATATTTTATAACAAAAAATATACAATAACTCAATTGCCGAGAGGAAACATCCCAAAAACACACAAAAAATAAAACAACAAAAAAAAAAACCCCAAGAGACATTAAATAAATAAATTATCAAAAAACAAAACAAAAAAATACAAACATAAAAACTAAAAAATATTTTATCAATTTATAAATTATTCAAAATCTCAAAAAATTAATAAAAAATATACGACTTATTTATAAAAAAAATAATATTAAATAAAATAAATTAATAACACTAAAAAACATATACACCAAAAATATCCCAACATTATTTCTATATATTTCATAATTATAATTATTAAATCAAAACTATAAATAACATTTATATTCAATCTATTTCTTATACAATAAATACAAAAAACATACATTATTTATCCATCACACTCATATTCATCCTACACACATCAACTCCAATTAAAAAAACCATCCATAATTTAATTAAAATATTCTACTCCCTTCCTTTTTAATTACATATAAAAAAAATTATATATTATATATTATATATTATATATATGATTTTTGTACCAATAATTGGGTTTTAATGTTAAGCCATTGTTGTAGCGAAAACGTTTGCATGCCTGTGAAGACTCATTAGTAAACGTACAGCGAGCTGGTAATCTACACGATGTGGATTCGAACCGCATCGCATCCACAAAAGCACCTCGCCAAACCTGTATATGGTTCTGGATTTAAATTTGAATTACCACGAATTTTAAAAAATTTGTAATACATAATTGCTTGTAGTATACCGTTGGGTTGAAATTATTAGTTGAAACCGTTTGAAATTTGAAAAGTAAATGTTTTTTCATATTTTTTAGATTTAAACGTTGTCACTATACTGAGACTACGTTTTATACTTATTTTATAGTTTGACATAAACTTTTAGGATTTACAAATATTCATAGAAATCCGTACGATTACCTCCAACACAACAGACAGTGGTCGGAACATCTTGGCCAATATGACACCAATGACTGACGGATGGACATGGTTGTGTCTTGTGGCACGTCCTAGGTTTTCCATCTTCAAGAATCGGCATCCCCACTGGGCACGGATTGAGCCAGACTGAAATGAAAGTTAGAATTTAAAATGCGTTTAAAAATAGATATTTAAAAGGTTATGTTTTCTGAACATTAGCCGATGTAATTTAATTAGTTTGTATTATGAAATAAGTAGAAATATACCATCATGCTTATTTAGTTTTATAATACATACGCTCATTCTATCGCTTAGGATTAGGCGCTTAGGCTTAGGCTGAGAAATATGCCAATACCTACCACTCTTCCGCCCCTGTTCTATACATTGGCAGTGACCCCTAACAGATGGGGTGCTTTTTCGTCGCTATAACATAGCAGACCGGTCAAAAATCTAACCTGGGCATGCGGATTCGCATTCTCTTTCGGTAAGAAAACTATTTTGGTTTCCACCGAACCCGCTGTATGTAAACTTTTGACACGAACGACTGCTGGCGTCAAAATACCAACGCGTTAAAGCCGAGTCTCCAGTCCCGACAAATTTCGGTTGACTACACGGATCTTTGGCTGAAAGTGAAAAATTAATTTTCATATGGCGCTTAGGTCGACGATAACATTTAGACAAGAGTGTGCAACTGGGTACATTGTGTGTATAAAATGATGTTACGTACTACCGTGCGTTGGTCATTAAAACAATACCAAAATAAAATGATTATTGCAAGTTTCATTAGTCTTCAAAAGGTTGTCAACAAGACACAATGCTATCAACTAAAAAATGACCAATCGTTACTGCTTTGACACGGCAGAAATAAGGCGGCATCTCCTTCCTTGATTTTTGCGGTCACAAAATTTTGCATACGAACCAAAACAAAGAAAAGAAAATTCTGCAAAAACTGCTAAGTTCCACAAAATTGTATATGATTTCTCGCTCATTCCGCTCGCGATATTTGCTCAAATATCGTTTATTCCGATTAGCTGCCGCGCGTCTGGCTTACCGTCAGGACAGCAGACTGACGAACGCTCGTCAACTCCAATATGACACCAAAACGAAGGTGGGCATGTGTCTGGTTTACTCGGAGTGCAGTACAACGCTTGCGAAGCCGGTAACGCAACAGGGCACGGGTTCATGAACACTGAAATACAGTAAAAAAATTGTAACTTAATTTTTATAATGCAAAATTAGTATACGAATTGTAGTTTTTCGAATGAAATTCAGTAAAATAGCAACTCGCAGTTTACAGTTAAGGGTGGCGCTATACTTTTGTTGACGTTCGACGTCGTCAGTCACCGCCCCACGTCACCGTGCCTGCCGTATGGTACGTGAATTACTCCCGTACGGTACCGCACGGTGACGGACGGTGACGGATGGTGACGGACGGTGACGGATGGTGACGGACGGTGACGGATGGTGACGGACGGTGACGGACGGTGACGGATGGTGACGGACGGTGACGGATGGTGACGGACGGTGACGGACGGTGACTGACGGTGACGGACGGTGACGGACGGTGACGGACGGTGACGGACGGTGACGGACGGTGACGGACGGTGACGGACGGTACCGGAAGGCTCCATACGACAAGTATAGCGCCATCCTTACAGCGCAGTGGCAATAACGTTGTGAGAAATTTTTTTAGCAAAAATTGGCTTATGTGGATTTTGCAGCTAAAATAACGAGTTTGTTGTTATGAGAATGACGGTGGATTGTTTAAAATTTCACAACTCAATTAAGTAACACAGAACCTGTTCGAGTTTTTGAACAATCAGCGACACCGCTACATTACTCTAGCAATATCAAATTGATATCCTATCATGCCTGCTTAAGCTATTAGCCGAACATGAAAAATAATCAAATGTTGCGGCGGCGTCTGTAGAATAATGCATGGCACACAATCAGGAGTGACACAGTGGTGGAAAATTTCTTCTAGTCATTTCGACAAATTAACAAATTTATACAATATTTTATTTCAGTTTGCGCACTGAATTTTAAAATTTTTGATAAATTTATCACAAGGGAAACTCCCCATTATATTCACTGTAAATTGCAATGAGTTGATTAACCAATTCAACTTGCGAGTGGGTTATTTCTGATTTAATATCAGTAAACATTAACTCACTCTGAGTTGAGTTGATTCTCAATCTGAGTTGAGGTGGCTGTGGGTGAGTTGATTTAATTAAATCAAAATGAATTGAATCAACTCAAAATTCTGAGTTCTGCTAGTCCTAACTCATATTGAGTTATTCAATGAGTTAAAATCAACTCACTGAAATTTACAGTGTTCAGTTTCAATGCCTAACCGGGTTCGTTCTTGGTTCTCTCCTGTTTTTACGATTGACTGTCGAAGATTGAAAGCGGTTTAAATGCAAAATATACGACGTCAATAGCTAAAATTGTCAAATTAGCAGCTGTTTATGTACCTGGACACTGAGATTCACAGCTCGATTTGGTCAAATAGTTATTCGGATTACCGCGAAGGCCACGGTAGACAAATTGGCGACATTCGCCTGCGGCAGCATCAAAGAACCATCGAATCAGTTCAGACGGTCCGGTGCCTTCAAGTCTCGCGTAATTGCAAGGATGATCTTCTGAAAGCAGTCCATTCGACTTATCAGTTCAGAAAACTGTAGAATCTAATATGCTGAAAAGTGCTTAATTTATGAAGCAGTAAAATATCGCAAACAGCGTTTACCATCATCACTCAGCTATACGAACTTGCTCAGTACACTCAATGCAAAAAAAAAAAAAAAAAATAAAAGGGATAATTGCAGTACAAAATCTATATCTGTAGTGTTGCCGTTTGGAGAATTGCACAAAACTGGTTGATAAAGAGAAGTGGTCAAACTTAAGTTCAAACCAAAATAACTGGGGTGGTTAATAACCTCCACATATTCTGAAAATATATACAAATATATTTAATACGCGTGGGCCCATGTATAGAGCAGGACCGGAACAGTAGTATAAGCACGTTCCTAAGCCTAAGCCTAAGCTTAAGCCTAAGCGTATGGATGAGCCTATTCCGAAGCCTAATAAGCAAAAAAATTAGTCTAAAGCTTAAACTGACTCTATTATAGCCCCTCCGAAAAACGATCCGGCCCTGTTTTATACATGGGCCTACGCGTGTGTTTATTTTTGGTCTTACCGCTAGGGCAACAAACAGTTGTATCAACATTAGCCCCGATATGACAATAATGACCAGCTGGACAAGTCAGGCTTAGTGAGCCGCCGTTCGAGACGGCCGAAATATCAACCGAAGGCTGACAGACTAACGGAAGGCCGTCAACATCTTGTGGAGGTTCGCCAAGAAGGCAAGGATTCGTCCAAACTAAAAAATATTTTAAAACCTTAATCAATATTCTTTCAATTGTGCGTGCAGCACATATTTTCAGTTTGTCCTCAAACAAATTGGACTGTCAAAATTCGGTGTGTGTGTATAATTTCGTACAGCAGCAACAACGCGGAATAAAAAAAATTGGCTTTTTGTGAAAAACGCATTATTCAGTAATGATAATAAATATCGTCAACTCGTCAACTGATAATAAGTGCACCAGACATTTCAGAGAATATAAAAGTCATTTACTAAGAGCACCGTCACGTCTGAAAACCAAGCGGCGCTCGTGTGGGTTTACAAAGTGGAGATCAGAATTTTCGAATTGTCAAATACTCAAGTTTACAAATACTTGATGACACATGCACTTATACTCAGCGGCAGTGGCCAACTGTGGCAGGCGCCCGAACCCAAATTCAATCTGAGGGGCCTTTTGAATATCAAGACATGTCAATATTTGTCAAGATACATACATCGTTGTTTACACTTGGCAAGTGTTAGTTAGCAAAACGTCAACCTAAAGCATTTCAATACCAGTAGATAGTTTAAGTTCCAAAATTGCGTATTTTGAAACTTGTTCAGAGGTCCTGTGGGTGCGAGCGGCTTCCACGATTCAGGGGGACTGTGGGGGGGGGCAGCGCTCACGGCACTGTTTCTATTTCATTATTTTTTGTTTTTACATAATATAATTAAATCAAACATAATATTTTGTTAAAATTTGTACGTAAAAACCAAATACAATTGTGACATCGCAATTATGTTTCGGTTCGCTGGGTTTTTTACCTGGACACGCTTGTTGACAAAGATCTTTTCGTAAAAAGTTATTTGAATTGCCTCTCAGTCCACGGTACGTGAATGGTTTGCAACTACGCGTATTTGAGTCGTAGAACCATCGCGGCAGAGTGCTTGAACCGACTCCTTCAACAGGAGCCTGGTCACAAGGCCCTCCGGCTAAAAAGAAGAGTTTATAAAAATGTAGGAGACTTCAATTATATGGCATATTTCACGGTATGAAGTCATTGATAAATATAAAGTTGAAGTCAAGCACAACTGAAATTGTTATATTTTACTTCATACTTTCCATTGCCAATGTATAGAACAGCACCGTAACAGTAGTATAAGCATATTTCTAAACCTAAGCCAACAATTAGTCTAAAGCTTAAACCTACTGTATTGCAGGCTCACAAAACTTCAAGAGTTCCGGTTTGAGCCAGCGGGTTATTGTCGAAACTTTGTATTGTACACATAATATCATGAATTATGCATATTTCGTGTACACAGCTATCGCAATGTTGCTCACAGTATATTCTATGCGAGAAAGGGTAAAGATGCATTACCATGTATAATTTTGCAACACATCGTTGTGGCAGTGTTCGCTCCAACGTGACAATAATATCCTTGAGGGCATTTGAACCCGTCAGCGGTACATCCACGTGGTCGGCGTTTCTTTGTTAAAATTGGATTTCCTTCCAAACAAGCGTTGATCCATGCTAAAGTAATTCAACTACATCCTGTTTGTTATTAACAAGAAATATGACGCCTACTGTCAGCGCAGCGAATTCAAGTGATGCAAGAGCACTTTTTGGTGCCGTTGTTGTACGATATTTTGTTCACGATTTTGCTCCATCATAAGGTATGACGCTTAGTCCCCAAAAATATTCTGCATCCCCCTGACATTTCGCCCCTAAAGGTAGAACAGTTTATTCCTGTAATAATTTTCCCACGGTGATAGTTTCCCACTGTGATAATTTTCCCACTATCATAATTTTACCAATTTTCCCACTATGATAATTTTCCCACTACATAATTTTTTCTCCCACTGTGATAAATTTCCCACTATGATCATTTTCCCACTGTGATCATTTTCCCACTGTGGTAGTTTGGCCCACGTAAAGATATTTTTTCACTGAAAAGGTTGTTTCCGATTCAGTCACAAAATATGACTTTGGGGTCCTTCACATTTACTTTGGAGGAAGACCTTCACACACTACTGGGCTTGGCACTGTATACAAACAGTATTGCGTGAACTGTAGTTACGTATGGGTTGCGGCACAAAAATTATACGATGGGACCCAAAAGATTTCAACCAAAAAGCAACGTAGGAACTCAACAAATTGTCCATGATGCCTCTTTGAACCTGAGCATTCAACCCAAACGACTAACATCCAAAATTGTAGAAAGTGACTTGTAATTTAGCCCCCATCAAAAATTGAGTAATGCAAGCCAGAAATGCAACAGGCTGTTGAGCAGATGTTTAATAGTACACTACACAGAATGTACCCAGTGACATACTCTTGTAAAACAAGGATCTGTCGACTTTTTAAGTGACAGCATTCATTAAATGGTCCGCATTTTCAAATGCATATAGCACCTATCACCAGTTAGTAATAGGTTTTCAAAGTAACGAACTGCTGCAATTGCAGATATCAAAATTTCCGCAGAAGGAATGCAACAAAAATGCTGAATTTCACACCGCCATTCTCTGGTTCGAAAGTCACAAGACCTACCACCAACTTGTAATATAAGTGCTACACTACACATATTTGAGTTTGCGGTCAAAGATCTGAATTTACTCGGGCAAGTATTTTGGCATTGTGCCAAACTCATGAAATTGTTCGCGTTGCCGTATAAACCCCGGTATACAAACGGTTGACACCGACGCTGATTTGCGTTGTAATAATATCGATCCAGCGACGCCGCGCCCATCCCGGTTTGCAGTGGCAAACTGCAAATGTTTGCACCTGCAATTAAAACGAAAACCAATTTGATTATCGGCTAAATTTGGGATTTTGTTCGACAAAATACGATTTTTTTGAAACATTTTTCTCGGAAACTGCTAATTGTGGTCGGAAATTGTATTAATTTTAATGTTTGCAACGAAAAGCAAACAAAATTGCCGTAAATAAACCTGGAAGGAGCTAAAAACCCTTTAGCAATAAATTTGATTTTATAATTTTACCGTGAAAACTTGTGCGTCCGCTTCGAGACGTGATATATATACTAATCGTATGCCATGTATTGCTTTTATTCAGCTGTTGATGATGTACAATTCAAATAGCATACTGTAGTGACCCGAATTAGAGGATGGAAATAAGAGGGGTTCCCCATTCTGAGTCCTAATCAATAAGGTAATAAGGGTCTGTAAGCGGATAGGTCCCTAAACCCTAATTAGCTTCAATAAATGTCAACTATGCCCTAATTGTAGCGCATAAATGACTCCAGAACAAAATAAAGTTGAGTTCGAAACTTTGAAGCGTACTTTAAGTTTTGAAAGTACATTCCTAAATTATAACCTTGCATTATCGCTCAAGCCATTGACACAAGGCAAATAAACGTTTAATGCAACGTATAGTTGTTGGGTCCAACTAACAAAAGATGGCGGAGGGCGGGTTAAACAAAAATAACAGTCCGTAACCGAATAACAGGTGGGGGTTCCCTCTGCAGAGGCCAAATAAGTATCAGTCACCCCGTCTTATTCGGGTCACAACAGTAGCTATATCAGATATGACCATTTTAAATCACAGGTTACAAAAAACTGATTCTATCCGATGAAGATTAAACTACCGCTATCCAATGACTAGTTGATTTCTGGAAACTTACACTTTGATTTCTTGTTTCAAAATGATGTGTTGCGAAACGGTACGTTTTAATTTGCAAATATATTTTCCTTACCACCTCGGCAACAAACAGTTGCTTCTGCAGTTGCACCATGATGACACCAAAATCCACTGGGACATTCGTTGTTTGTAGTACATTTGCTGGGCAACGCGTCACTCAACGCTCCCGAGGCGGATTCAGGACACGGGTTATTGAACACTGCAACAAATTGTTTTTAAATATCGATAATTTCTCAATTTCACACCCGCGACAGGTTTTGTCAGCGACAATTTGCAGCTGCAGCTGGCATCTGCAAGTTTATTTAGTAAAACCGTTTTCAAAACTTGGATTCGCTGAAACATCATTTATATGTGAATAGGGTTTAAGCAAAGCGAAATATGCCTTCAACAAAAAATCGTGGACAAAAATATCCTTTACAAGCTTTCGAAAAACCTGCTGAATCTTTAGGAGTTAAAAGTTAACTTTTTTTCATGGTATTGTTTACCCTCACGAAATGAAATCGTAGACATTGTGTGATTGGTGCATAAGCCATTATTTAAAAACTGTGACATGCGGTGGAAAACTGAATTTCAATATCAGAAAAATTCACAAAGTCTACCATTGTCGAAAAAGCTTTGAAAGTTACCGACATGTCTTTTAACAACATTCAATACGAATGGGTTAAGCAACGAATTTTGATACATGTTGCTTAAAACTAATTATACTGCACTGCAGTAATGATCTATAAATATTAATTTGTAACATTACACAGTTCAACGGCTTCTAAATTTTTTTCGGGACGGTGTTAAATTTGATAAAAACACTTACTTATATCAAGAGTGGATGATGTCCACTTGCAGAAGAGTGTGCAACTGATGCGGTAGTGCATGACACAAAGTGTACCAACACGCGTTGCATTTTTGGTCGCCCCCCCTGATTTGGGAGGGGGAATAATCACCACTTAATCTACATAGTAAAGATAGGAGTAAAAATATAATCGCAGCGACTTTAGCTAAAATTCAAAATATTGGTTCAACGTTCCCCCACGCCAAATAAGAGGGGGGTACGTCAAAAATACAACGTGCGCTGGGTACATTGTTGTGTGTACAGAATGTACCCAGTTGCGTACTCTTGTGAAAATCATCCACTCTTGCTTATATTGACTAAATATTGTTCCGAGTTTCAGCCAATTTAGTTAAAAGTTCTGAATTGAAAAAAATAAAGCATGATTCAGGCCATGCACGCTCTTGCCAATCCACTTTGAAAATCATGAACCTATATGTTAAATACGAACGAGATTACTTTGCAACAGAAATCGTAGCATATTCCTTAATACCTGGACAAGATTTAACACAGTCACTTTGCGAGACAAAATTGTTATCGTTGCCACGAAATCCTCGATAGGTAAACGGTCGGCAGCGGCGGTGATGGGCGTCGAAATAGAAACGTTTTAATGCAACGCCTCCAACGCCTTCCGACACTGCCAACTGACATTTGTCGCCCACTAAAATGTGAATGGTTACTGCTTTTCTGCATGAATATTTTCTATTTCACCTGAGATCTATTTTCAAATTAGGGACCATATTCTCAAATGCGCATAGAACATATTACCAGTTAGAGATACATTTGAGAATACGGGCCTAGTATCTCGACAATAACAGTTTGACTCATGAATCCATAGTGGATTTAACGTCTTGTGAAGATTTTGCACTTCGCAACGTGTAATTGTTGGAGAGAGCACAATGCATCGAACGCGCATACTCTTTGCTCTTATTAAGGCTGCCAAACATAAAAATAGTATTGATTTGGGCACTAATCTGTACGAATTTTGCGATGTTTATACCCATGATTAGACACATTTTCACTTTTTCTGAGCCTTAGGGTGGTGCTGTACTTGCCGCGCAGCGACGCAGCTCACGCCAAAACTTTAAAACGCAGTGCCGCACGACGCCGAACGCCGCCGTGTGGCGCATTTACTATAAATTGTGCCGCACGCCGTCAGACGACGCGCTGTCTTCTTTGCTACGCCGAAAGCGTAACGTTGACTGGTGAACGGTTATTCACTTACTCGACGAACAACACGCAGTTGATTGTGTATCAGCTCCAATATGACAATAGAAGCCAACATCACACGGCGCAGATGGACTGCAAAATTTTGGGCGTCCATTATTGTCGCGGTCAACATCGCCAATAGTGCATGGATTTCGGAAAACTATAATTAATACAAAAATGATTTTAAGATTTAAAAAAATTTGGTTTAAGCGTAAAAAAGTTGCAGAAATTTACTAAAAAAATAATTTTTATTTTACAGAACTTTTTGGTTTGGATCTGGTTATAAATCGGAATTCAGTACGCAGAATGAAATGGGAACAAATTGAAAATGTCCGACACTCTTTATCACCGGCAAGTGGTTTTTGATTTTGTAACTGACCAATCAGCAAAAAGTGATATCAGTGCCGAAGCAGTCAGGGGTGGGTGTTCCCCCCAAGCTCCAGGGTGGGGGACCCTAAACTCGCGAGTGAAGCGAGCGACAAGCCAGAAGCATTTTAAAACTTCGGCGGTTTTTGTTTCAACCGGTTAGGGTGCGGGTGCCTTTAGTAGTGGGGCCCCCAAATGGGGGATATGGGGGTGGATGCTCCGGCCGTAAGTGATATTAGAATTTATAACAATTTTTCCGTATTTTTTAATAAATTACAACCAAGGATTAAAATTCTCTAGGGGGTCAAAATTTTCTAGGGGGAGGCTGAGCCCACAATGCCTCCGCCCCCGCTTGGTTACAGGCCCGATTCAAGCTTACCTGGACATGCTTCTTCACAGTGTTGTTTTGATACAAAATTGTTCGCGTTGCCTTTAACTCCGCGATACTGCATTTTTTGGCAAGTTTGAAGTGCAATGTCGAAGTAAAATCGACTCATCTTCGCGGTTCCAATGCCTTCTGAACGTGGAAGTCGGCAAACATTGCTATCTGAAAAAAAACAATGTCAAAAGTGTTTTGGAACAGCGGCAAATTAATCAGCAAATTAAGTAATGTTTTCTATTTAAAATTTAACCTCGAGCAACTGTTTGTAGGAAAAAATGTGCGCTGCTTCTCGCAAATTTCACTATTGTATCAAGTTCAGCTCACTGAAAGTGCCAATCAACGAAGGAACCGGGACGTCAGAACTTTTAACTAAGCAGCTGGAAAAGTGGGTCTACAGAGCGGGGATCGAACTTGCGGCCTCAGGATTTCGAGACAAGTGCTCTACCACAGCGTCACGCAGACCGCCTCTCGAACTAACTTTTTTCGTCGACTATATCTGCCGACCGTGTGCTACCGGCAAGCATACTATATAATTCAATGCACTTGCATATACACTCGGGTAAGCATGTGTCACATGCTTACAAAACGGGCCCATGTATAGAACAGGGCCGGAACAGTATTATAGGTACATTTTTAAGCCTAAACCTAAGCCTAAGGCTAAGACTAAGCCTAAGCCTAAGCAAAAAAGTTAGTCTAAAGCTTAAACTGACACTAATACAGCCCCGCTGGCAAACGACCCGGCCCTGTTTCATACATGGGCCTCAAAAAGTATACAGCAAACTCAGAATACATGTGATTATAGCAGATCGAGATTTACTGCGAGGCCAAGAAAAGTTATTCTAATCAAAAATACTTCAATTTCTGTCGATAAATTGTTCAGCTGAGAGGTGCGCAAAGATGGGCGTAAACGTTTCCATCGCATTATTTAAACTAAAAACCAACTTTTGTATTGATAATTTCAGCGGTCATTTTAATAAAAAATAACTACTATTAATGTTAATATTCTACCTTCAATTTGGCAACACAGAGTTGTTCGAGAATCCGGCCCGAAATGACAATAATGTCCTGGAGGGCATCCGCCTTCTGCTAGTCCAGCGCATCCCATAATTTTGCCATCTCCATGTCGTGCTGGATCGCCGATTGAGCACGGATTCACTGAAATAAAAAAAATTGTATTTAATTTAAATTATAAATATTCTACTATGAGTATATTAAATGCCGTCGACTGTGGTCCGTCGCCGACCGTCACTGTCCGTCACCATACGCAGGCGTCCATCTGTCACCGTGCATTAATGTACAACAGTGACTAGACGTCGATAGGGAGATGTATCCATCCTGAACGTTCTGGAGAGACTAGAAATAAAGAACTGAGGGTTTAGGGTCACCTCTTATAGATGCTAGAAGTAACAATTTTTTTGCATACTTTATGGACTCACGAAATGAAACCGTGGCTACGACCCTGGTGTTCTTTTCCATTGACTTTGGCAAATTTATTTTTTAATAATAAATAAATGTTTGCTGAGATAAAAAGTCTTAAAAACAAACCTATATACACTTTAAGTAATTGTCGCCGTCGTTCCCAAAGCCAATCCTGGCTAAGCACATGAACGGCTATTATGTTTTGCTCAAAAATGAGTTTGGTCTCGTAATAATGTCAAATGTTGGCGTATTTTTTGGATGACCCGATTAAGGGCATCCTTAAAAACTTGCCTGAATATCGGTGTTGTTTGACAAACGGATTCTGCCAAAAGTTCTGCCGATGACAACCTATCATAAACTCAAAAACCCGCGTGTCTTATAAGCGAGATCGTAGAAACTATACTAAAAGCTTGGAAACAGTGTTAGATCAAATATTTAAGGCTTCGCTTCTAAGGGCTCACAAAAATATATCAAAACTAATTTTAATATAATAACAAATTATTTCGTTATTATCAATTTTTAATGACTAAAACTTACTTCGCGTTGCCAATGGAGTACACAGCGAGCTCGTAGTCGCCCCTGGAAAAATTTTTACCTCCTATAGAAATGTTGGTTCATGTTACTTTAAGGGGCGTCCGATACACTTGTATGCCCCTCCTGAAAAATTCTGGGCTTTCCTTGCAAGGGAAGCTAGCTACGGGCGTGAAAACTTACCAAAACACGAGTTATCACAATCGCTAAGCGTGAGAAAATTGTTCTGATTGCCTTGTAGTCCTTTGTACGCAAATTGTCGGCATCTTTGCGTTTCGCTGTCGAATGCAAAACGAGCCAACTGTTCGGGGCCAATGCCAGCACGAGGCGGCTGTTGGCATCGTTCCACTCCTGAAATAAAAACAAATTAAACCCTGCTCACTCGTGCAAGGTTGCGAGCACGAGGCGCCTGTTATTATCGTTCCACCCATGACATAAAAATAGTTAAAGCCCTGTTCATCCGTGCAAGTTTTGTGAGCGAGAACATTGCAGATGCAAGTTTTGTTAAACGATAGTCGGTCAAAACTTGCAACTCCAAGCTACGTTTCAAACTTTTGGACACAAGTTGGATTTCTTTGGCTTTCAAATAGGCGACCTACTGCAATTGTGGATCTCAAAATTGGCACAGAAGTATGTTAAAGTAAATACGGAAAATAACTCAACATAAATTCAATCAGCTGAAAATTCTGAATTCTGAAAGAACAAATTCAAAAGTTAGGCCTTTTGGAACTCATAATGCTCAGCTGATTTAACTTATTCTGAGTTAACTCGACAACGCACCCGGAATTAAATAAACTCAGGAGTGAGTTAAACATTTACTGATATTAACTCAGAAATCATCAGAAATAACTAATTTTACATCTGAATTGATTAATCAACTCATTGTAATTATACACAACATGGAGTTCATAGCTGGGGGTCTTACTTCCAATCGGGCAACATAACGTTGTTTTAACAGTTGCACCAACATGGCAATAGTATTCGTTCGGACAAGTATTAGTAACGAAAACACTGAATCCGCAACGCATATATCCGCTTTTACCGTCGTCCATTGGAACACCGAAAAAACACGGATTGGGACTCTCTGAAATTTTAAAAAATTGGGCTTACAATTTGAGGGTCTCGGGTGACTTTAGCTTAACCTGGCCAAAATTAGCCTCGCCTAAAAAAGTCTAGTCTAGAAAGGATTATCATGTTTCCGTGGTTACTCTTCGGAGTGTGGTATTCCTTTGCGAGGGTGCGAGAGATGGTGTGAAGAATAAAAAAATATTATCTTTAACGTTTGAATTAAAGCAACATTTCACGTAAAATTAGGTAAGTTTGCGAGAGATATATCACGATTGGTTTTTGTAAGGTAAGCACCTTATCATTTTATCACCAAAAATTTTCTGATGGCGAAAAATTGTAAGGTAGAGAGCTTACCATTTTATCACAAAAAAATCTGCGGGATAAATTGTAAAAATTTGTAAGTTAGGGGGGACCTTAGCATTTTATCACAAAAAAATCTGCGGGAAAATTGTTAAAAATTGTAAGTTAGGGGGGACCTTACCATTTTATCACAACAAAATTCTGATGAGGGGGCGTACGACCCGCACACCTATGGATCCGCTAGTGCCTCTCGGTACCTTCGGTGCCGTTTAGAATTTATTAATATCACTAACTTGGTCCGCATGCGACGACTTACAAATGTACCGGTTTGTATGATACAGTAGTGAGCACACCCGTTTCTAGAAAATTCCTGTACAATCCCCTTTTCACGTTATCACTTTTCGACTTAACCCGTTCCCCGATGTGCACACACTGCAAAAAGTCAAATAAACTCCCTCCGAAATAGGCTTTTCGGGACTACTCAAATTGGGTCAAAATCCGACTCCGCCAGACTCACATTCAACTCACTAAGTCGCATGTTTGACTCTGACGGAGCCGAATATGACTCAGTTTGTGTATTCCCGAAAAGATTATTTCGGAGACTGTCAATTTGACTCACCATTTTATGCAGTGTATACTTAATGTGGCGTGGGTGCGCCCCCTTACAGTCGGCATATCACCTCCCCTGTGTGAAGTAATACAACAAAACTTGAAACTAACCAGGGCACGCAGCACGGCATTCTGAAATAGCAGCGAAATTGTTTCGGTTTCCGCCGGAACCAAAATAAATAAATCGCTCGCAAAGTTGTCGGGCGGAATTGAAGAAGAATCGTGGGATTTGTAACGAACCCACTCCTGGATTTTGTGGCTGAGTGCATGGATCAACTGAAATAATAAATATTTATCGGCTAAACAATAACTGGCGTACATCATGTCACATAATTTATAACAGTAAGGGCTGCGCTACACTTTTGATGACCTTTGGCGCCATCGGTCGCCGTCCGGCCCAGTCCGTCGCTTTCCGGCACCGTCCGTCGCCATCCGTCTTCGTCCGGCGCAGTCCGTCGCCGTTCGGCACCGTACGTCATCGCGTTGTATCGTACGTCGATTACTCACGAATAATACCGTATGATGACAGACGGCGACTGACAGCGCCAGACGGCGCTGGACACTGATAGAGGGCGCCACACGACAAGTACAGCGTCAGCCCTAAGCTTGCGCTGTTAGCTAATATTGTTTTACAGAATCAAATAGTGTAAAACTAATATAAATTTATGTATTTTAAGCAATTACAGATTTTTGATGTCTTGTAATATATAATCGTACACTCGTTTGTCCCTAATTTTTTAGAATCGGCAAACATTTTCGAGTACTTTTTAATAAGCTGTTATTCCAAGTTGTGTATGTACTCGATAGATACACATTTTACTGTATTCGGAAACAAACACTTCAAAATTAAATAGTTTATCTTCTAAGCGCAGAAATTTCAGTCAAAATATTTTATTGGTCGTTTCAAAGTTGGCCAAATATATGGCATATGCGGATGCAAGTTCAGAAGCAATATATCCACAACATATCGCATACTGATCCGTAACGCGAAAAATAATTTACAGTCCATCATATATTTTAGGTTAGCACCACTCGTCCCAGCATAAGGCGAGTCGTTTATGTGGCACAAAATTGGTGCGAAATGTAATAACTCGTTGCTGAATATATACCTTCGCATAAAACTTGACAAGCTTGTGGCGACGGAAAATTGTTGCTATTGCCGCAACATCCGCTATAGTAGAATAATTCACATTTATTGATTTCATGATTGAAAAACCAACGTGGAATACGATACGGTCCAGTTCCGATCACTTGGTCCAGATTGCAAACGTCGCCTGTGGCTTGCGCTAAAAAATTGTTTTCAATTTTACGCTTTCACACAAAATTTTCATCTTCATCGAGAGGATATGTCAGTTACAACTAAGCCTGAGCTTTAGCCTAAGTAAAAAAAATTGTCCAAAGAATAAGTCAACTCTACTGCTGCAGTTCCACAGAAAACGGGACGCCCTTAAAAGTAACATGAGCGCGTTTGTTCGTATATTGTTTGGTTCGTTTTTGACCAATAACTTGCGTACTCAAAATCGCGATTTTTACAAGCGTGTTTTGTACAAGTCGTTAGAAAATTTTTTGCCTGTCAACAACAGGTATGTTAACCGTGTTCTGATCACCTGTTTGCTCCGGTCGGATTGCAGTATAAGGATAGTCCCATTATCGCCTAAACATAAGCCTAATTGTACGCCTAAGCGCAAAATTTAGTGTAATGTTTTATAACCTTATTTTGCTATAGTCCATCGGTTGTTGGTGGTGTAAAATTTGGCTGTGAGAAATAAATAGCAAAAAAATTATTTCAAAATTATTAATTTAAGTATTAAATAAATTGAAAACATTACCTTGAGGCCATTGTACGGCGTCCCTAAGACGAATAGCGTCTTCAATTCCAGTCCACTCAGGAAACCAAACATCGGTCGGTTGTGGTTCGTTCTGCTGTAAATGGTCATAGCTTTCATTGAGTGTTTCCAATGTGGGAATTGCTCTGGTCAAGTGTTTACCGCCAGATCTTGAAGAAGTGTCGTCTCGTAGAACCCTGAAACAAGATTTGCGTGGCAGCCATGATGTAAAGGAATAGTGAAAATAACGGAAACACAAACGAAATCGAAAGACAGAACTGTTCAAGTTTCAAAGATGTTTTACTTTTCTGTCGGTACAACCAAATCATGTAAATATTAATCAGGCTTTCGAGAATTGTACAAAAAATAGCGGATACACAAAAATTAACACATTTTGAAACATATTTCGTCATCGTTTATTTTATTTTGTAGAATTGCAGCATTTTTGTAGCAAAAATAATTGCGCGACTTATGCATGATTTAGAACCAATTTCAAGAATAAAAATATAATGGAATTTGCAGAATTTATTTAACGAAGAATAAAATGATATTTTCTTAAAATTTTGTTATCCCGAATTAAACTAAAAACTTGATATCATTAGTGGTCAGGTTAAGTACCTACAGTAAATTGGAACATTTTTCCATTAATTGTCTGAACAAGATTTAATAAAAAAACTTATTATATTTACACCAACTTTTAAATATTTTCAATAAAATTGACTAAATTTGGCTTTAATAAATTTTAAGCGTACTCAAAACGCTTCAAAGTTAATTTTTCGGCTTAAGCTAATGCATCAGTATCAAACTAAATTCGGTTTAGCTATAGTTCATTCGGTCAATTAGGCTTTACTTGAACTAATATTTGAGTTGAGTAAAGCTTGAAATTAATTTTTGTAAAATGTATACTTGTACCTCCATGAAGTCCCAGCCAGTAATGTTCGATTATTCGTCGATTCAACAACGTAAGCATTCATTGAACGCCACGTTGCGAGGACTGGCGTAGGAAATTGAAAATTTAAACCGCTTGAAAACTCTTCTAAAGCGTCAGTTTTTAAAATTGGACACAATATCGCAACAGTTAACAACAGGACATGAGCAAATTGTCTAAGATTGAGGTAAGACATATTACTGAATTTCGGTGTAAGGTTGACGGGGGTCAAAGATAAACCAAGAGTGCAGCGAATGATTTGCAGTCTGGCAGGCAGTGTTTATAACTAAACGAAAGAGTTTGTAGATAACTAAACGACAAGTAACAAATTTTACATGGTATAGTTTTAATTAATTAGCGGTAAATTAAAGCTAATGCTGGAATTCTGAAAATTTAGTGTTAAACTACTCTGAGGTATTAAAATGTAAAACGTTTGGTAGATTAGTGCTATTGCTATCACGGCTAGACTCATAGCTTGACAGTAAAACATCTCCAGGCATCTACTGGAACTCTTTAAACTACTACAAGTGCGACAGTTGAATTTTTACTAATGTAATGAATAATAAATGTTTGTCGAAATAACACTTGTATTATATACACTGATTTCCAATTTAAACAAACAATCAAACAGACAGACAAACAACCAAACAAACAAACAAACAAACAAACAAACCAACAAACAAACAAACAAACAAACAAACAAACAGCCTTGCTTCTTAATTGGACAATGTTTGGAACTTTAAGAAAAAACAGCTTAAGAGACGTTACGGCAAAGATTATTAAAGTTAAAAAGATAAAAACTTGGAAAACCAAGCAAAAATAAATTGCTTAGTGCAAGCAGCTGTTATCCTTAAATTTTCATATTATCGAATTGACTTTAGGCATTAATATGCTTATGTTAATCTTAGACTAAGGTTTGGTCAAAGCTTTGCGTTACGCGTTACCACAGGTTAATGTTGACCAAAAACATTCTGAACGTATCAAAAACGCTTAACGTATTATGACAAAACCGGCCCATACGCGGTATCAGGACTACCTGACAGGAAGACATGGAGTGAGAGGAACTTATGGGGAAGTTTATGCTTTAGGATTAGACTTGCGTTTAGATTAGGTTCACAATCGGATCCCGAGAGGTACAATTTTCCCCTGAAGAAAATTTTTTGGTGATAAAAATGACAGCATCGCTAGCTTACAAATTTTATGCTTCATAGTACTTGCCAGCGTACAGTCAGAAATATATGGATCAGCCTGTGATTAGGTTTATGTTTACGTTTAGGTTCTATGCTTAGTATTGTTTACATGGGCCACAAAAATGGAACTATATATTAATGCGTGTTTTCTATAAATCACAAAAAATATATTAAGTACGTTAAGCAAACAGTTTGACTTGACACCTCTGTACTAGTTATCCGAGACACAAAATGCGATACGGAACGGAATGCATCTACGAAGAATTTTTGGGTACACGAAGGCTCGCACGCCATACAGCCACGGACACGAATCAAAACCAAAATTTAGTATTAAGTTTTGGTACCAAAATTGCGTTTGGCTTCTCGTCCCTGAACATTTTTCGATTATTATACGACCAGCAGCTGGTCCCCGTCAAAATTTTCTCGACACGTCAACGCCACAAAATGAACACTAAAAATCGAATAAAGCGTATATAAATTTTGTTCAAATTTTCATTTACTTTAAAACGCTGTGTCGTGTTCGAGTCCAGTATAAAGTGTGGTCTTTAATATTATAGTTGAACAAGCCGTCTTGTATTAAATATCATAGACTTAGAAAATTTTCAGTTTTTCGAGTGAAACGAAATTTTAACTTTGTTCTCACAATAGTAAATAATTTCGGTAGGCGACGTTTAAAACCGCTGCTGCTATAAGAACGAAAAGCTTTTTCAACGACTGCCCATCGTTCAATTTGATAGCTGTTTGGATCTGGTCGCTTCAAATACCTTCAGCGCCTGTCACCGGTAAAAGAACTAAACCGGCGCTGGAGGTTAGCAAATTATGTTAATGCCACTACAATAGCGGAAATGAAACAAAATTTCGTAATTAACATGATGTTAAATTTGATAATTTTAATGGGCCCGTGTATAGAACAGGGCCGGATCGTTTTCCGGAAGGACGACTATAATAGAGGCAGTTGAAGCTTTAGACTAATTTTTCGCTAAGGCTTAGGCTTAGGCTTAGGCTTAGGAATAGGCTCATCCATACGCTTAGGCTTAGGCTTAGGCTTAGGAATATGCTTGTACTACTGTTCCGACCCTGTTCTATACATGCGCCATTTTAACAATCGTCTTTAATTTGATGGCACTAATTTTGTTAAGTCTATTGCTTTACAAACCCGCTTGTCGTGTGGCGCCGTTCGGCATTTACACTTCAAAACATTTTTGTTAAAAAACTTGATATGCTGTTCCATGCGGCAATGAATGTGTGTAGTGGTACAGTGATGGACAGCGCTGGACGGCGATGCGCGGTGGCGGACGGCGACGGACGGCGTCGAACGTCCCCTAAAGTATAACGCCAACCATGCTGCCGCCTGTTGCAAGCCTGTGTATGACTTAATTTTTTTCTTATTTAAAGGTTTCAGTTTGACTTGGATCTCACTTAATTGCGGGCTGTGTAAAAACACTAAATTCGTTTTCATAAAGCTTAAATTTCCAAATATTTTTTCACAGAATAACAGATTCGATGCAGAACGCTGCCAAACAATCCAATCTTTTACAATGGATGTTTTCATCAGAATTTCAATATTGATCACACACACCAACTAACACTTGAAAGCAAAAACGCATTTTGTCTTAAAACAAGCAATGTAGCAGTAATACACTGCGATGTGTAATGAAATATAGATGCGTTTCGTACTTGAGTTGTAAATAATATATATGCAATAGAAATATATTGCACATTCAGCATGCAGCTGCAATTTTGCACTTGTGCCTACTGTCAATTATTTAGTCGAGTTTGCTTTTACAGTTCTGTTGGAACAGAAAAAGTACAGACAGCTTTCAAGTGAAAAAAATTGATTCATTTCCACATATGCTCATTCTGTGATATTTTTGGAAGTACCAAGATCGACAGTAGATTGCAATTTTTATTTCAGCCTATAGCCGTAAATCAATTATAGCAATAGCAGTGCTTAAATAGGTCAATTAATTACTTAGCTAAAAAATTTTGTGTATGTAAAAAATGTGTGTTAATAACTCTGTTTAGTACGGAACTCTTTTTAGTTATTTCCCAGCCGGCCTTTGCCGAGAAATGATTCGATTTCGAAAATTTTTACATGGCTGAGCTTCTCATGACCTCTCATGGTTATTCAACGTCCAAATTGGAATTTTGAAAAATTTCATTTTTATAATGCCAATACGCCTACTTAGGACCCAAAAAAAATTTTTGTCAAAAAGTTTAGACAAACGCTGGCTGAAAGGGATAACCAAAAAGACACTTTTAGGGTACTGCCCCGCAACCAGGAATTATTAGCAGATTTTGGCCATGAGGACGAAATCAAAGTAACCATTTCCCACCCAGGGTATATATAAACCATGAACTGATAATTGCGAACAGTGTACGAAAACCACCGTATTTTAGCATAAAATTGTCATATGAGAGAGACACTCCTGTTCCAGGAGCGTGAAGCTCTTAAATCTGAGTAGCGATGGTAAACATTTCTCTGCCAACCATCCGGTGAGTTAAATCCTAACTTGATTGGAGAGATGAAATATGTCTCGATTAAGAACGACTAAACAGCAACACTAAGTAAACTTTGGTTTGAATCGAGTTAAATTGCATTCTCCGAGAATCAAATTAAAGTTTGAGCTGTTCCGTCCCATCCAATGCTGATTTAACCTCAATGTTATTTTAAGTTCTGCAATAGAAAGCGATAAATAATGATCAGCGTTACACGAAATTTAGAATTTTAGAGAAACGATAAATCTATAGTACCAGAGGTAGAAATTTAAAGTGAAACACCGGTTTCCGTTTAAGAATAAATTGCGTATACACTGGCAAATGTAAAGAACCGGGGCGGAACAGTATTATAACCTTATTCCCAAGCCTATGCCTAAGACAAGCAAACAATTAGTGTATATAAAGCTTAAGCTTAGTCTATTCTAGTCCCACAGAAAAACGTTCCGCCCCTGATATTTACATGGGCCTATACCTGGACGGTTCTGAAAATCAAAATTGTTATACGACAAGGAAAGTTTTTGCACATTTTTGGGTTTCAGAATTTGTACTCTGCTAGACCACTAACTATGGATTAACACATAACCTGAAGCATGAAAATGATAAAATGTAAATAATAAACGGATAGTCAAATAGCGGAAACGCTTTACGAATTTTATGTGTCATCCTTGTGCCAACGGTCTTGCTAATCTTCGCTGTATCGTTCCAATTTTATAGTTAATAAATTGTGATAAAAACATTGGAAAGATGAAAACGAAAACTACGTTTAAAGTTTCAAAAATATGTTATATTCTTTATGCAAACACAATTGATATGACACTCGTGTTCACCAGGAAGCAACCGGAGTTGAAAAATACCGGTGCCAGAGCTGGAGGTTAACAAAACTTGCCGGAGCCAAACCGATTTTCTGTCACAGCCGGAGGCAGACCTCCGGTTGTACCCTGAGATCACCGATTTTTTTACCTGAAATGGATATAAACGGGACAACAACAAAATTTGATGCATACATTAGACGGAACCGTTTTGTTTTGTAAAAATAAAACAATAAAAGCGAATAAAAGAAATGTAAAATTAATGAAATAAACACAATTGAAAGACAAAAATGCTTAAAACACTATTAACGGTGATCAAACGTGCATTGTTGAAATGCTTAAAGATTAGCACGATTTAAAATGTTACGAACTGAAAGAAAACTTTTGAAGATTGCATATTTTTCAGCAAGTTACTGTACCATTCTCCGTCAACATTGCTGCATAATTTAGCGTTTAAGCGTGTCAATCCATGCCGACGTATTGCATTTTTGTACGCTGCGCTTTGCGAAAGCTTTTTGTTTACAAAAACAAAACATTTAAGATCCTTAAAAATTCAGATCCACAGTGATTATTAATGTCTATTTGTCAACAAAACAGCGGCTTTTTAATACGGAACATTCATAAATTTTGCGGACAAAATACAATGAATCGTGATAATAAACCATTCAACCATGGTTTAAAACGGACAGTAAAAATAACGGGACCGTATAGCGGTCAATAAACAGGAACGGAACACGGATATTTAAGTATAAAACTTCAAAATATGTTTTAATTTTGTGAAAATATGTACCATTGAGGTATGCAAATAATAACTGAAAAAATTATAACAAAAGAGGTAGATGCGATGGTCAGGGAGTAACGGCATATCCATTTCCGTTTCCGGTAAAAATCGGGATCCGTTTCCGTTTCCATTATAGAAATAACGGAAATTCAGTTATTTTTACCCTAAAACTGGTTTATAAGTCACGTATATCTCGCAATTTTTCATTACAGATATGCTGCCGATTTCGGAGCGCATACTGTGATTTTTTTTGAAATTTTAGAAAATCCGGTGAATCGTCCCGTTTCCTCACACATCTTAAATGGAGCAGAATTACATTTCGGACATTTGGAAAGAATTTCCGAAATTCCGCAAAAAATTTTAGCGTAAAAAACAACTAAACATGTTGCAGATATTGGCTAAAATTAACTAATTGACCATCATTTTACACCCTAATTTCGCCTCACCTACGGCTCCGGCAAGTTTCGGTGACCTCCGGTGTCACGGGCAGATTTTTCTCCTGGGCAGATTTTTCTCCCCGGAAAAATCTGCCCGGGCAGATTTTTCTCCCCGGAATTTTTAACATATACAAATATTACACAAATTAACAAAATGAATACAAAAAAATTACTAAAATAGCATCTAGTACGTACATTTCTTTCTGCTAATTTAGTATATGACCTCGAAAGTTATAAACTGTGGAGACTCTTTGTTCTCCCTCCATATTCCGGGAAATGCACTTATAATGCCTGATTCAAAACATTCGTACAAATGTTCGCGCATAAGATGCTGGTCATAGAGCCTGTGACTTGGACATGTACCCATAGCTAGGTCCACCATATACGCTATTGCAAAGAGCCCACAGTCATCAAACCCCTGTTCTTGTACTACTGGTGTAATTGACAGGATCAAAACATTTCGACAACAACCACTTTCTTGAAATTTACATTTGTGTCACGGCTAAACGCCATCTCTGCTTGTTTATGCACTTAACTGTGTTTATACGCTCAAAATATATATCGATATGCTTTACTTACAACGTAACAAAATACATCATGTTCATAGTATTAAAAATCTATATAATTATTAAAGCTAGAACGCCAAAAAAACGTTAGGCACTGTTCCAGTTGAATATACGCATGCAAATAGACACTAAATTTTTTATTATAAACAGCTGATTGTACATATGTAGATATAGTAATGTTACCAAAACAGTATTTACAGGATGTTAACGGATAGTGATCAAAATAACGGAATCGGAAACGGATATTGAGGTTAAAACTTTTCGAAATGATTAGTTTTCTGCCAACACAACTGTGGAAATATTCACCGGTCTTTCTAAATTTTGAAAGAAAAAATAGCGGATGCATCGAATAAGATTTTGAATAAATTTCGTAATTTTCATTTCATCCCGAACAATTGCAGCATATCTCTATAAATTGCCTGATATATATACGTCGTGATATAGAGCTAAATTTGAATGTAAAAATAACAGAATTTCGGTTATTTCTATATCAGAAACGCAAGCGTACACCGACTTTCATAGGAAACGGATATCCGGTGACACCCTGGTATTTAAATGTGTTCAATCAATATTATTAACCCATAGATAAGCTTTCTAAATTATAGCATTAAGCGACCTTAGTTTTAGTGAACTGTTACAACCCGTGTTTCGCGTATCCACCATACAAAAACACAAAATAGACAAATCCACGTTTCAGATTTTTCACAGACAATAACACTAATTATTGTATTGATAGTTGCATTGTAAGAGTAAAAAATAAAAACACCGAACTCTCATCTGAGAAACGCGACTACATAAAACACCTAAACACATAATCCAGTGCAAAAACCGTTCTGCAATATTCCTGCGATCGACAATCCTACCCAAACGTCGGTGGTTTGCGAGCCATGTTTCGTATTAACATCCAGCAGAGAAGAAACTTAACGTAAGCAAAACCAAGTCTTAATTACTCCGCATTTCGCGTTTTACGGAGAACCACGTGTTGCATAATTCGTCAATTCGACCAATAACGTTTACAATCACGACATGGCAATATATTGCTCTGCAAAAACCGTACTGTCAAAATTGTCGCCTATATACACAAAAATTACCCAATAATATTGTACTATAATTATTGTCGGTTGCTTGCATTAATTTGCTGTATTCAACCCCAAAAACGACACCAAAGCACAACCAAGATCGACATTTTCAACTGTACAGACCAATCGTTGTGTCTGTGGTTCAGTAACTGCAACTGAACATTTCAGCGGCTCCTGAAAAATACCAACACTAAATAGAACAAGCATACAAATAAAGAAACCACAAACATAAATATAATATGCAAAAAATTGACTCTCAATGTTAGCAGGAATAGCGGCTACAATGAAATAGGTAAATGTTAATCTATGCTGCTGTTCTATGTATTGCAAACCGACAACAAAGTCATGTGCAAGTAGCAGCCGCAAGTTTCATGAATTTTTTAACTTTGAAACTTTTACTGAATTATTAAAGAACATAATAAATAGCAGTGCTGTGCCTAACACCCACCCCTACACCTAAGAAGGAGACTGAACCAAATAAGACAATGGAAGTGTGGCACAAATGGAAAAAGAAGCTTGAGCTGTGACTGTACATTGCACAACAACAACAACCCGAGCATCTGGTCCTGCAAAACCGATCCGAAATACTATTTCAAATAATTATGCATCTTCGGCGCACTTCAGGTTAGGCATCGAATTATTTATGCTTATTGCATTGTGCACCGGCGTATGTGACCCATTTTTGTATCAACTGCTGCGTTCCTGGAAGAGGTTCCATCTAACATGATCGGCTGGGGAACGGGGAGGCTTGGATACCCCAGTCGCGGGACTGCATAAGAGAAACAGTATATGCATTTTCTGAATATTTTTTGAAAACTTAGAATATCTGAATCATAATTATAGATTTTAGTAGAGAAACTACATCATCCATGAACTAAGGACTGTACCGTATAAACTGATCTTATCCTGATGTGACGTCTTTCACATAACACAGCAGTGTTGTACTAACCGATAATTTTTGAAAACTCTTCACCAAAAATCGGACACATTTCGCTCCGTCAACCGTCACAACGGTTTTTTCGACAATTTTCAACTCCTAAAACAAAACAGTTAAAAATATACAGGCGAAGCTTCTTTAATGCAAGTGTAATTTGTGCAAATACATTGACAATAAAAAATTGACAAATAATTCATTCAAAACTCGAATTAGCAGTTTATTTTAAGCAATTTAATCAAACCAGTGTTGATCAGTTCATGTGCTTAGAGATAATAATATAAAAACTATAATATCAACTAATAGAATCTGAAACCTCAAATAATATTCTACCTTTGGCAGATCTTTGAGCAGCGCAAAACACGTCGCATCTGAAACCTTTACAGACCCCTCGTTATCGAGATTATTCTTTGTCGCACCGATTTCACTATCGATTCCTTTAGAATTGCTGTCCACAACGGAGCCCTTAGCGCCTATAGTTTCGTCAATCCGGGTAAAGATGTAGGCAATATTTGCAAAATATCGATAGAAATCAAACCAAATCGTAATCATTGTGCCACTACGGCAGCCAGGGACAGCGAGACGGCGAGGTTCGGGAAGATCTAAAACGCAGAAGTAAACACGCTTAATATTCTGAATCACTTCGACATCAGGAGTACAGGTGACCAACGAGTTAAACTTAGCTAATAACCTCAAGTTTTCTAAAACAAGACGTAACATCCAAAATATTATATAAATAATAACCCAATAAACGTTTTGTTATTCCGGCAAAACAGCTTTAGCTCTTAAAAGAATAAAAATTCCAAACTTTAACCACTTACAATGCAGCGACTGCCATGTGTATGAACGCAAATTGAACGTTTTTGTGTGCCCATCAACGAGGATATGATCAGCAAAACTTCGCGGAACACTTAAATTGTGACGGATTTCAGGAAATTGAAATTCGCTTGCTTTTGAGTCTCCAGACACATCTGTATATATGCCATCGTAATATAGTCAGGGGCAGGATCAAAATTCCTTAAACACAATCTTTCGCAAACGCGATTAGAACTGCGCGCAGTTACTGCACCGCAACCAGACTACTCTTGTTCAAATCATAAGTTAACGAAAAAATGTATTTACCTCGTAGAACACTTTCAAGTACTTGTGTCACTGGAAGCGGCAGTTCGATATAGTTTTTGAGATATTTCATAAATACACCGTTTTCTTCTCCAGCAACTTCGTAAGCGCCAACACCACAACTTCTACAATGAATGACTAACAAAGGAAGGTTGTATTATTAGAGGCGTTTAAGGGGGGTCAGCCCCAGATTGCGATTTTTGTCCAGAGGCATTTAGAACTGTTTCAGTTGGCAACACACCAACAACCTGGCTTCACCCATGTGGCTTGCACACCAAATTTGGAGCAAAACAACGCCATAAAACTAATATTATACTGTCATTAATAAATCACTGCTCGGCGTTAATCAAGCAGCAGTAGCTTTAATATTACTGAGAAATTACGCTGGATCGCGTTGAAGCTGAGAATCTGGGCAGGCTTCAGCGATTTTAAAAGTAACACAAAATAATGTTTCTTACATGAAGACACCACTTTTTGGTGTATTATTTATTATACAAGCAGCGAATCTCACATGAACATATTTGCACAAAAAACGGCGTATACAAGGGGAGGAATGGAGGGACAGAAAAAGCAGTTTAGATAGGCTTCAGAAGAACCGTTTAGACCCTAAAGGTCAAAAATATTTAATTACGTGAGGGCATACCCTCCTGAATAGATTAAACTCACGTCGCAAATCCGTAGACAGTATTCCGATTCGCTGATAACATCTGTTGTGTGTGTCCAGACGACCATTCAGGTTTGAAGCCAGGGCTAAAAATACTTCCAATTATCATCAGTTTGCTTTCAATAAACACAAAAAAGAAACCTCCGCTAAGTTCAGCACATATTCCTATGTAAATTTCAAGGGATGCGAACAGGGGGCATACGTAGCCAAAGAACATGCTTTAACTATGATCAAAACTAGCTGCAAATGCGCTCGGAAAAAATTATCTGATGGTATGGCTATGGTCCAATAAAAATTGGCCAAACAGCAAAACAAACTGCTACGATGAAACGTCCCATGCATTGTTCGCATCACTAGCAAAACTAGCTCATTTCATAAACAAACGGTAACACATTTGGTCGTCCAAGACGTCATGAAAAGCATATCTACTGTCATCAACTAATGAAACGGAAAAAACTGCATTGCAGCCTGTTTTATTTGGACTATAATTATCCTAGTCTGTATACTACATTTGAATCATGAAAAGCGTACGAATCTCGAACTCCCCCAACTTGATTCATACGTTCAATCATTTTCGAACAAAAACCGTTGTTAAATACGTACATAATATTTCAAATCAGTTAGGGTGGGGTTCTTTTCTGATAACCGGGCGACAGCACACCGTGTGGTTCCTCCCTGCTATACCTTGGATATTTCCGACAAATGTCCAACAAAATTGTGTTTAGTGCAGCGTTGCTAGTTTGCATTTTGGCCAAAACAGACTGAGCACTCAAACAATCGGTCGCGTTGTAATTGTCAACTGGTGCATCAATGGACAACAGGTAACACTGGCCGCCGTGTTCGAGGCCGTGACCAACGAAATAGAACACTGCTAAAAGCACGCAATCCTCATTATTAAGCGAAAGAACAGAAATTAAATAAGGGTTGCGCTACGGTTTTATGTGCCGCGCAACATCACACGGTGTCACACGGCACCGTCGTAAAACACCGCGTGTTTTTCAACCCTTACTGTACACTTCTTTATATCTCTTGCAAGACCTCTGAGACGTTAATTAGATCATATAATGATGCCATTATCTTGAAATTACTCCAAAGCACACGCTTATCGATAGACGGCGAGCGGGGCACTCCCAGAAACCAAATTTTATTGGCGCCAGTGGCACTTTCCTTAACCATTGTTAACGATTTTATTTTATATACCAACATTCAACAGCTTTTAGGGAGCTCGCGTTTATTAATTTCTGTTATGTCAGTATACCACTGTTACGATAACAATTAACTTTTGCAAATAAATTGCACTCAGTCCCATTAGTGAGACCTCGACTAAAATCGTCCAAAATATAACATTACACATGTCATTGACAAGGTTATACTGGTAATACTTAAAAACCAATCTATCACTGTGATAACGTTTGCGTAAAAAATAAACACATACTCAAACAAATCAAACTTTTTTAAACATGCGACCGCCCTAATTCTGGCTCAGACCCATTCTTCGTAATATAACGGCTTCCTTACCGTATACACCATACCCGAGCAATTCCGTATACTCGTTTACAATTGCTTTCATTTCTGTCAGCGTTAAATCAACCAAAACAACCGTTTTGAAGTCTAATGCCATCAGATGCGAGCCAAGCGCGTGAGCGTCGTTTTCAGGTGCACGAAGCACTGGCAAATGCTCATATTGAGAATTGGCAATTATAAGCGCAACTTTGTCGAGAGCTAAAATAAAACTGACAACTTCAAAAATCGTACAGAAAATCTCAAAATACATATATCTATCAGTAAAATAACAAGAGTGATGTAGACAAATAACACACGTTCCGTATTTGGCAGTCCCTTCAGTTCTGGAGCGATCATGCTCTGGCTGATTTTGTGTCATGCGAATTCCAGTAGGCGTATTGCTTGTATACAAGTGTATAAAAAATTATCAACGATTGTTCGTAGTAAAAATTTACCAAATATGCGCTTTGCTTACGAAACACGAACACAAATTAAAGAACTACATATTTATTAACATAACCAAATGATTGTAGTAAAGTAAATACTGTCATCCACTGCATACAAACAAACGGCATAAAATTCTTTCGAGTGACCAAACATAATGCTATTTTTTGCCTCTTTTGCCTTCAAACTTCAACTTTGTCTTTTTAGATTTTATACAAAGGAAGCTGTGCAAAAACTTGTACTACTTCCGACTTGTGGAACAGGCTTATACACAGAAACGTTTCTAATATAAATTTATTAACAATGAGTTCAAATTCAACTTTACAAACACAATTCCAGACAATAAAACCAACTTACCATAACAAAGTGTTTTGTGTTTAAGAGAACACTCAATTTCGACAGAATGATGACCCGAAGTCAATTTAACTTCCTTTTGTGCCTTAAAACACACTTTTCAACTTATTACAAACCATGCCAAACCAGCGCAGTGCATATACATACAGTCACGGATAGAATTAAGTGCGCGGAAATCGCGTTTGCAGGTACGGTTGAGGTTTTATAAGCACGTCTGAATTTTCTTTGATCGCGACCAGTCGCGTCTTCTAGAGACGCGGTTGGAATCGTGTATCAAATCACGGTTGCAACTGCGTTTACAAACAACTGAAGGTTTAACACTCTGCAACTGCGGTTTTGATCACTGTTATGGTTACAGTAACCTTGACCAGTTAAAATCGAATTTGCGAACGATTGGATCCGAGAAGCGAGCGATCGCGATAAAAGTCTTAGTTTAGAACACGATCGCGATGGCACGTAATTCTGTCCGTGACCGCATTTGTGCGAGACTTTCTCAAAAGTAGCATTGTTAAAGTACTGCTATAAAATTAGCTTTCGAATGTGTGAGCACACCCACCAGTAGATACTAGCCCTCGTACGCACCGAGTTTTTTACAACCTAACAAACACACCAGTTGACTAAACCATTAAATATTTGAATACTTACGTTACAATCGTGATTGAGTTCTGTTAATTTTCGATAGATATCTTGCTTACACAATGAAAAACCTAAAAGAAAACGATATATCACTTTGAATTGATGTTCTTACCAAAAATCAATGTTAGATCAAGACACATAAACCACAAAGATAAAATAATACATACCTCTTACCCCCCCATAATACAGCTAGCTTGACAGCTGCAACATAACTGCTATGAGGGCAAAATCTTACCATGCATACCTAGTTTCTGTTATCCTGTGTAAAATTATTAACATCAGTTTCAAAAAAACTCGTTTATCTCAATTTTTTCCCCGCATATTTTAACACCTAAAATATAGAAAACGAAACTACATGAAATAGTTTTTAATTCCTACTAGTGTTCGGTATTAAATAGAAAACATTCTAGGGTAAGCACATACTCTAATGGATCGGTTTCTAGCACCATTTAAACTAAACTTACCTTGAACAGTAACCGTATGCGACACGACCTGCGATGACCACAGTTTCCCGGATCGTTTATAAAATTCAGTCCATGGTTGTCCATCTTGAACACAGTTGGATACTTTGCAGTAATACGTACCATTCACACATTTGTCGCATCTAAAAGAAACCATCGCTGAATAATAAAAAAAATTTCTACATAGCTGTACAGAAACAAATCTATTATACATTGACGTCAAAACTTAGATTATTTTAGCAATTTTAAGATAATCAAACCAGTCAAAATGAAAAATATAAATGTTGTACGTCTCTTCCAGATTGAAATTTTAAAGAAGAACAATATAAAGAATACAATTTTTAGATATAAACAGTAATTCAACCGTTCCACGCATGCGAGCCTTTGCCGCGAAAACCCACACCTGCAACTGCACGAAGTTGCTGCTGCAAGTTCTCAATGTCGAAAAATTGCACGTGCAAATTACACCCTGGGTGGTGTTGTCGTTGTAAAAACTCGCACGCGTGAATGGAGCTTCAAATAATATAAAACCTGAGTTAACAAAAGCTCGCGTTACCCTTCGAGCATAAGTGTTGAGTCATTTGCTTGGCCAATCTCTCTATCATCTTTGTACCAGTGAAACATTGGATATGGAAATCCAATGGCGACACATTTAAGCCATGGTTTTCCTTCACAAGGCTCCGCAGGCTGGACAGTTATGGTCACCGGATCTATAGACAAAACGATGCTTCACTTGTAAGAACTTCCAAGGTTCGTTCGAAAACGCAACATTGATTACGAAGTGAAATAGAAAACTAGCAATGCAATTAAGATAATAAATTGGGTCAAAAATCGTCCAGAAAATTTGATAAAATCGTAATATACTCTGATACCATAAAGTTGGCGCTATACTTGTCGTCCGGTACCATCTGTCACGGTACGTTGCCGTATGTCATCGTCCGTTACCGTGTGGTATCATACGCGAGCGATTCCCATACGATACTACAACGTGATGGATGACTGACGGTCGGCGTTGGATGACGTTAAAATTATTCTAAAAGTATAGCGCCACCATAAGTAACAGTCAATATTTACAAAAAAAGATAAACTTACGTACCAAATTTACGCATAAACGCCAACTGAGGCTGCTCAAGTTGCGCTTTGTGACAAATGCTCAGAAACCGTTTGACGGTCATTCCTGCATTGCCCAGATCTCGTAGACTACCTTCTACAGACCGACGATTTCTGTAATAGCACTAAACACAGACAGATATCTTAATTATTTGGTTTGAATACTTTACACTATTAAAACACTGTGTAAATGTAGCAGAAAACCGCATTATGCGGTGTCGGAATTTCTGGTTACAGTACTTCAAATTACTGTTGACACGGGACGAAAATTGTTAACGGTGCCAGGTTTCTGCAATGTTGCTGCATGACCGAACCACCAGATTGTTCCGTAGCTGTTAAGACGTATCGATTCAATAAAGGATTGCATTTAACAGTTGGAATCGGTAAATTAATTGTTGAACCAACGACACTTCAAATGCAAATATGCTACTACATTATTGCAGCAAATGCAATCCTTAATTGAAGCCTAAAACAAAACCTAAATCCTTAATCCTAAGACTAAAATCCTAACACCAAAAGTTTTGCAAAAATATGAAAGTTTCAAAAACTGTGCGGGAAAGTATACAAGAGCCAAAAGCAAAAACGCTCTTTAATTTCAAGCACCAAATATTACCAAATTTAGATCTCTGCTATACGAAATACTCAATAT
This sequence comes from Enoplolaimus lenunculus, assembly GCA_030248215.1. NCBI lineage: Eukaryota > Metazoa > Nematoda > Enoplea > Enoplida > Thoracostomopsidae > Enoplolaimus > Enoplolaimus lenunculus. The sequence continues at coordinate 45,717 of JASANG010002031.1, forward strand.
TTGGCCCATATAAAGAACAGGGGCGGGCCAGTATTATAAGCATATTCCTCAGCCTACGCCTAAACCTAAGCTTAACCGTTAAAATGAGCATATTCCTAAGACTTAAGCCTAAGCCTAAGTTTAAGCCAAACAAAAAAATTAGTCTGAAGCTTAAGTTTACTCTATTACAGTCCCACAGAAAAACGTTCCGCCCCCGATCTTTACATGGGCCCAATATTTTAAGAATCATGTCAAAAATAGAACGCTACTTTAAACGGTATTTATATTTCAAATACCAGCTTTCAAAACTAATTTTCGTACGTGAAGAGTCTAATATGAACAGATACCAGTAGCTAACCGCTATTGCGTAAACGCTTTTTAGCATATAGCAAAACGCTATTTTCTCATCAATTCAAACGCTTTTTTCAAAACTGTAAGCGTTTTGCATTTTTGATACGATTCCTTACCATAAAACATGGCAACCCGCCCTCCGTCGATTTGACGTCATTTAGAATTGTTTACCTTATTGCAAACCCGTGCGTCGAAAAAACAGACACAACACGATCCCATTGTTGCGAGCCGTCAGGAAACACCACCGACAGCGACTGAACAACGCTGATCGGAATTTCGTTCAAATTGTTTTCTAGTTTCATTGAAAATCACATTTAAACTCGTGTGTCTACGTTGAGTTCGTGCAAAAACTGCGTTTTTACATAAACTCGAACGAACACAACAAAGTTAGTCATTATTAATTATTATTTTCAGCTCTGCAAACGCAGATCTAAAACAGCTCGCAAAAACTTGGAAAGCACATCTAAAACTGCTAAGCCAAGCATCAGTTTTTATTACCATTTCGACGCAGTTTTATTTCCGTAAACGTCGAAAATCAATCTTCAAAAACACGAACACAAGTATACACCTGTGAAAAAATCTCCATAATTATATCAGAAAACGTAAATACCGGTTTCAGCGACTTTTCGTTTGTACAAGTTCACCCCGCAAACCATGGAAAGCAGTGCGCACTGAAATTTTACACAACATATTTGTCAGCAATCAAACAGGCATAGCCTTTAGACTATTTTCTTTGCTCAGGCTTAATAGGCATAAGCTCAATGTTACACTCACGCTTAGAAATACGCTTATACCAAGGTGTAAACGCCAAACGCACAGTAAAAATAACGGAAAGGAATAGTGACCAATGGAAACGGAAAAACGAATATTGAAGTATACCCAAAAGTTTCAAAAATGTTTTATCTTTCTGTCATCACAATTGAAGCGTGCATATATTTCCATTCATTAGTTTTACAAAAATATTAAAGAAAAAATAACTGATGCATCGAGATTTTATAGACTTTGGATAAACTTCGTAAATTTTATTTTCCTTTTAAACAATTGTAGCATATCTGTAAATAAAAAAAATGCGAGATTATCTGTAACCAATTTTGAACTTAAAAATAATACAATTTCCGTTTTCTATAACGGAAACGGACACGAATGTCTGCGGGAAACGTGTATCAAGTGACAACCTGGTATTCTATACACTGTGACCTGTTGAGGCATCACAGCTAACACTGAGAGTATAGTGTAGAGCAGCTAAATTTGAGTTATCGAAACTTTGATAAATTGTGAATTACCGTATCAATAATCAAAATAACGCGAGTATTTTTCTGAGATTTGATCCTGTGAGTGAAGATTTAATATGTTTAAAATTTTGAACATCGAGCAATGCCAATTTTAACTCGCTCCACCAGCTACAAAGCAAATGAAAGTTAAGTCAAAACAACATTTTACTTAAAAACGGAAACACTGGCAGAAATGTTGTGAAAAGTGAAACACGAAACATATAAAATCAAAAATATTTTATGAATCAATTCTGGAAATGCAGGTACAGTGACAATCAACGAACGAACTTAATACAAACTTTGAAGTCATTGATGAAAAATGGACCGACTTGTGCAAAAAGTAAAGAAGTCTTACTGTATGTATATAACTTTTGTTCTTACATTTTAATCTTTCAATGGGGTTATATTAAATACGTAATCATAACCAGCACATTTAGACAAAGGAAGCTTAAAACAATACATCCGCTTGAAATACTGTTGCAACTACTAAACTAATACACCAGGGTGTAAACGGATAGTTAAAATAATGGAAACGGATAGTGATCGAAATAAGGAAACGGAAAACGGACATTGAAGTATATAAATTTTAAATAGGTTTTATTGTTCTGCCAACACTATTGAGATTTGCAAATATTCACCGGGCTTTCTAAAATTTTAAAGATAAAATGACGGACGCATCGAAAGTTTTAAAATTATAGATGAATATCGTAATTTTTGTTTCAGTTCGGACAATTGCAGCACAACTGTAATAAGAAATTGCGAAGAAATTTACGTAATTTATAACTAATTTTGAACGTAAAAATAAACAAATTTCGAGCATTTCTATAACGGAAACGGATACCGATTTTGCCCGGAACCGGATATCCGGTTACACGTTGCAATGCAGTTAAGTGTAATTATATAAACGAAGCGCAAAATTTTGAAACAAATATCGCAGCTCTTACAGTGCGTCGTTTCAATTTGATTAAAATAAATTGTACCCAATTTAAAAATCACAATACTTGAAATTAAATGGTATATACAAGTTAACTGACAAACACAACCATTATACGGCCAAGTTCACTTCTCACTATCCCATCGGCAAAATCCCAAAGCTCGTAGCAGGAGATACAGGGCCCTCTAAACGATTTTGACCAACTTTATTTTGAGCTTCGTTAGTATTGTGAATACAATTTTCCGCCGCTTTCCACAGAGCTGATATGAAATCGGACAGCGGAATTTTGGTATTTCCTTGAGCAATGGTGTGATTCGCAAGCGCAAGTACAGGCAACTTTCGAAGTGTCCGCCCGCTTAGACCAACACTTCGTTGCGCAACGTTAAACAGTTGAACGCTAACCGGTGTCACATCTGAACCGTTGTCCTGTGTAATTGTATAATATACATCAATCAAGACAATAGAATCATCGGAATTTCGACTCATGTCACTTTGAAAAGCTTATCGTATTTCCGCAGGAATCCAATAGAATAAGTTTAAGCTTTAATAGACTAATATTGTTGCTTTGGCTTGAAGCTCTATGCGTGACCGATAACCCTCCATGACCCATGTGAACCACGAACAATGCCCAAAGTTAGCAGACAACGTCACGTGTACTCAAATTGACAGCACTAGCGGATCTTGTAAGCGATGCGCCGAACACAGGAATCCCATCAAAAAATTTTGATGAAAAGTTGGTACAAATGCAAATGATTAATAGCGGCGCCTTATGTTTCACATTTCCAAAATTTCTTTATATCTCTCAAAGCTACCTTTAAGGAATTCTGCACACGTCCCCATCAAAAATTTCCGGTCCTTCTACTTGCCCAATGACCTATTTCCAACTGTGGGTTAGGTTAGGAATACGCATATACTACAGTTACGCCCCTCAAAGTAACATTATCCGCAAATACAAAGACTACATTCAACAAAATGTCTTCACAAAAACTAAATACCTCATACAATCCATCAACTCCTATCAGCGCTTGCAGTTATTTTCGCTAAATTTAAATTTAAACACCTCCGCAATGTATTTCAATTATGAAACAAAACCAACGTGCTTTAAACAATGGATACAAGCAAGTGCAGTATATATGTCGTGTCCCTAACAGCTATTTGCCCCAGTTGGCAACTGGCACGTCCCAAACGACAATTGGAGTTCCGGGCAGCCGAAACAACTATTGGAATGCAAACTGATTTTGATTCGGTGTTCAGGTTTGATTATGTTCGAGAAAACAGACTTGCAAAGTGATTAACTGCCTTCACTATATTTGCAAACTATAAATAAAACAAGATTTATATAACGTGAATGGATTTGAGAGGCCCAATTTGATTGGCTAATCAAAACAACAGAAATAAAAGTAGCATAATCCAAACAGCGTTGTATTCGATTAAACAGTACGACGCCCGCTAACAACGTCGTTTGTAAATTATATAAACCTTTAGTATGCAAATAGGGTGAAGGCAAGTAATTAATGTGCAACTCAGTTTTTTTCGAACAACCAATAACAAAATGTTTGTATTTCAGCAGCTGTTTGGTCTCTACAAACCTCGAATCAAAAGTAGCAAAAACGCAACCGAAAAGTGTAAAAAACACCAGATTTTCACCGAAAAAAAAACAAATATTAAAAAATATCAGCAACGAAAAGATTACTTAACATACCTGTACATGCTTCGCGGCGCGTAAATGGTTAGCGGCACTCGAAACAATGCCGCAACGATCCAACTCTAGCAAGCAACTTCGATAAATTTCATAAATTGCCAGCGGAGACGGAATTTCAATTTTTAGCTTAATATCAGCGCGATCTAAAAATGCCGGATCGACCGATTCTGACAAATTACTCGTTGTAATCACTAATACGTTCGGAAAACGTCTAATCGCGTCCAATTGCGTTAACAGTGCGTTAACAACTCGAACAGCGTCTGAAGGTTCATTGCCAGCGAGCGCGGTCTGCCTTGCGACCGTTAAACTTTCAACTTCGTCAACCAAAACAAAAACAATCGTTGTACGTTCTTCGAGCATTGCGCGAATTTTGGCGAATAACTTTTGCACCAATTTGCCCGACTCTGAAAACCATTTCGAAAACAAACTGTGCGAATTAATTTCGACAAGTTGGCCGTACATAAACGGATGACTCATCGGCGTGCAAATATCCTCCGTCACCCCTGATCCGTCTGCAACTTCTGTACCCGACGGAACCGCGCTGGCAAGCCGAATCGAAAGTTTCTGTGCAATCGCTTTGGCCAGCGTTGTTTTTCCAGTCCCAGGTGGTCCATGAAACAACACTAGTCGATTCATTGTTATAATATTCGGATGAACGCCAGCATTTGACAGTTGCAACATCGCTGATACATACCTAACTACTTGACGTTTAATATCGCTATCAAAATACAACATATCCCATGCATCATCAAACTCAGTATGGGGCAGCAACCATGTAGTACCTGCAGAGACATCGGTGTCGCTTTGACTCAATCCACCCTCGTCGTCGGACAGTTGTTCACAATTTGGTGGGTCATTAAACAACTGATACAAATGTACTGCAATTGCGCTACTGTCATCAATTACAATGCTTTCTCCAATTAAAATATCGTCACAATTTACAACCAACTTAACAATATTGTCAGCCAGTACAGCGTTGCTTGTGTCACGTCCAAACACACAACATCCATTTGTGAACAATCGTTGAATTCGAAGCCACTTTTTAATCACCGACTTCAGTACGTTTAATTGGGCCCTACAGCTTGTCAGTAACGCTACTTCAACGTGAATAACTCGGTTACAATCCATGATTAATATATTTAATCAAGTCTGTTTAAAGGTATTCGAGAAAATAAATTATGCACCAAAAATTATTCGTTAAAATGCACATATTCTCAGTGCTTAATTTCTCTAGTATCAGTTACACAACATCTGATGATCTCACTTAAATTATAATATGAAATGCACAAATGAAACGGTTTGTAAGTTGCTGTGCGACTTCCAAATCAATTTCAAACTCAAAACTAAAACAAAACTAAATCCAAATCCTAAAACCACAGCTTAACGGAGGTTCTGGCTCGACCTAGTCTCTGTTAGAACTTAAGTTAGGCTTAGGATCAGGGATGGGCTGTCTCGGTCTCGGCAAGTCTCGGGATTTGGCTGGTTTCAATCTCGGTCTCGCTTTTTTCAGTCGTTTATTGTAGTGGATGAACATTCGGTTTCGGTGAGTGTCCTAAACTGCCAAAGCCACCCAACTTATGCAAATTAATTAAAATATGGGCGCTGGGCTAGCCGGCCTCCATATTCATTTTTGTCTTTTCAAGTTTACTTTCAGCGGCATCTTTTCTGTTTTAGTTCGGATCAGTCAGTGTTACGGATAGTGCATGAGTTGATTTGAGTGGTGTTCTTGGGAAATGATTTGGCAGTTATTTGCGATAGTCAATTCTAGCGGGGCTTAGTTTGGGCTTTATTTTGGAGAAATCAGGGAAGTTTTGTGGGGAATTTTACGGAGAATCTACGGGGCTTTTGCATTGGTATGTGGGAGCTTGTAACTTAGTTGAACAACAGCACAGTTGCATCGTAGTTGAACACTTGGAGTCTGTTAACAATGGAATTATCGGCGTCATAGTGGATAAATAGACAAACTAAGCCATATATTGGTTCGTGCCGTATTTGTGTGAATTATCATGCATTTGGGGGGGATAAACTGGATATCTAACTGCGATCCTGAACCAGAGTTGATTAGCGTCATTGAGATAGAACTTAAATAAAAGTTGGTTATTGAACTGGAAATACAACTAAAATCACCAACTTTTAATAAGGTTAAATTGCACACATTGGAAATTACATAAACAAAAAGTTGAATTTTACATCCTCAATTTCTGAGCTTTTAGTTAGTTTGCAGGTAAAAGGTATCCATGAAAGCAAATATTTTATGTCAACAACGTATCTGTTATTTCCATAAATCTTGTCCCTTAACTAAACTAATAATGTAATTGAAAATACTTGTAACTTCATTTTAATTTTACGTTTGGTCTCATTGTGAAAAATTAAAAAAAATCAAAAATTTTCTATTTTTACGGATTCAAATGCTTTAGGTCGGGATAAACGTAAAACACTCAAAACGAAGAAGCAATAACTGAGGTTCGTAAACCTGAATATCCCAAAATTTAATTTCGGAGATAAGAAATGGAAAAGTTAATCTTGGATATTCCAAACGAAAAATTGAATTCCCAATATAGAAATAAATACCAGGCAAGAATTACCAGATGTAAAAAATTTACTGCCTATCACTACTTAAAACGTTCAAAAGAAGGTATCGCATAAGAAATACGGCCAAATGTTACTTTGCGGGGTGTAACAGCAGTATAAGCATATTCGTAAGCCTCAACTTCAAAGAAGGGCGGGCCCATGCAACGATCAGGGGCGGATCGCTTTTCCGCGGGACTGCAATAAATAAACCTTGTTAAATCTCATGCTTTGGTTCTTTTCTTAACGAAAAATCTGCGTTTTCCCCTCAAAATTGTACCAAAATATAAAACCAAACGTACAAACATTTTTCAAAACCATGCAATTATTTCCGGAACATCTGGCAGAAATTCTGCAAGAGTCGCAGGTCGATTTGCAGTCGGAGCCAGATTTCCGGTTATACCCAGCCGGCCAATGTTACCCTAACGCCGTTCAATTTTCCCGGCACAGCAATGTACCAGAAGTACTCACAACAAATATAATTGGGACAGTGGACACAGTTCGGACAACCGGACAGTTGGTGCAGCGGGACATTTGGGACAGCGGGATATTGGGACAGCTGCGACAGTTGAGACGGCCGGACAGTTGACACAGCTAGACAAATGGGACAGTTGAACAGTTGGCACAGCATGAAAGTTGGAATTGCAAGACAGTTGGGACGGAGGGATATTGTTGAAACAGCGGGACGCTTGGGGCAGCGGGTCAATTGGGACAGCGGGATAGTTGGCACAGCGGAACAGTTGGAAAAGTTCGGGCAGTTGGATAGCGGAACAGTCGGAGCAGTTAGGAAGGTTAAGAAAGTTAAGACAGTGGGCAACAGTTGGGAGAGCGGGACTCAGGGACAGTTGGGAGAGCGGGACTCTGGGACAGTTGGGAGAGCGGGACTCTGGGACAGCATTACGAGGGATAGCTGAACCACGAGGAAAAGTTACTCCACATAGAAAATTATTTAATTGGATTCTCAGGGAGGCAGCCGCCCCTGACCCCGAGCAAGTTCCGCGGACCCTAAGCAAGATGGAGGCTAACGCACTCCAATCCCCACACTAAGCAATTCATTACTGGAACATTTATCCTGCTCAGTCTCAGCGTAGCGTAAAACTGCGGGTCAGGTGTGCTACAACCCCCCGGACAAAAGTAAAAACCGTCCCTACAGCCAGAGTTTCAGTATATATGGAAGTTAGCGGGTGTTCTAGCCCCTCCCCGAGCAAAGTAAAAACTGCACCTACTATACCACATTCTCAGTGCTAAAACGGGCCAAAAACACAGTACTGATCCATTCACACAAATTTGAACTATCCAGTAGCTTTTTGGTTACCTTATAAACCGCGCGAATTATTTCTGCAGTTTTTATCGCTATTCACTAAAATCAATAAACGCGTATCAAATTTACTGACCACAGAAGCCATTATGTGTATATAGCACACACCCTGAAGGATGCGACAACAGCATTAAAAAGACATTATACGTGAAAATACTAAACTTACGCTAAAATTTTAATTTTTTGCCTGCAACGAGAATTAACAAATGTACATTTGTGTTTAGCTAATCAAAAGGAAAATAACGACAAATTTCCTGCGACTGATAAGACAAAAGAATGATCAACAATTTATTCGTATCAACGTTTCCAAACATGAATTCACAAAGTACCCCTTGGTTTAAAGTGAACTAATCAAACAATAAATCAAGACTCAAACCCAACACAATACGTTCGTTTAAACCACCTCTAATCGAACTGGACTAGGAAGGATTGACATTTTGAGTTCAATCCAGCGGGTCCGCAGTTGGAGCAACAACAGATGTTGATGAAAACATCGGATCGCCCCAGTGTCGCAATGAACGACAATTGAGGTATTTGACTAAGGCTGTCTCCAGCGCTGCATGGTTGATTTCAACGTGAATTTCTGTTTCCTGCCTGAAACAGACGCTTACTAATTAACTATACCCAACGTACACAGTTGCAACACCGCTTTTAAAAGCTTACAAATTGCTTCAGTTTACAACTTACGCATCACGGGGCTCCAGCTTTAATCATAAATGTCGTAAATTCCTATTTACAATAAAGTGAAAATCCTGTAAACCTGCTCTACGTAGGTTTTAAATAAAATAAGAGCGCTATACGTTTTGACTATTTTAATGAATTCCGGCGACATTATGAAAATTTTTTGACTTGCAGCACCGTTTGAAACCGCACAAGTATAACGCAACCCTTGTCTCTTTTTACCACGTGATTTAGAAATCACAGTATAAAGCTTACTCAAGTCCACCTAACCGCAACCGATCAATGGTTTGTTTCATAACCGAGACAGCTGCGAGGCGACAAATTTCTTTCAAATCACTTCCGGAACAATTTTCAGCCATATTTGAAAGCTCGGTCAATCTGACATCAGCATTCAACTGAAATATTATGATGCTCCAAAATGAAGAATTATTACACAGAATGAAAATAAACAAATTGTATTCTATTCAAAGTACAAGTAAACAAAATGATAAACTTGTTATGGTTTGCTAAGATACTGCCTATCACCAATATACGCTAATATAACACTTATTATCAATAAACTTGCGAAAGTCTTTCGAACCGACATGTTTCAACAGCTAACAATCTAAAATGTGATAGTGTACTACGAATGATCAGTTTTAACTGCTAAACAAAAATTCAGTCTTAATTTCAAATTTAAAGTCTATGTATAAAAGACCATAACAACCTCTTCATAAACACGACACATTCAAATAAATCAATTATAGTATAATATGACGCATACTACTAGGAATCGCCTTACTTGTTCTTCACGTAGTATAACGTTCAATATATCGAGCCTTTGCGAGGCATCCTAAAATTAAAAAAGTTAATTTTTGTCAAAAAAATGCTAAATTGTACAACTCCACAAATACGTTATGAAAAACAGATTGTGATAGCCTAAAAATAAAAAAAACAACCGTACCATGTTTTGCTATGTTATGAGTCAATGACAGGCAGCCGCTGTCCTAAACATTTTGAAGTAGCAAGAACGTCAGTCATTATGCCACGAAACATTTGTACACAAGACGGTATATCAGTCTAGTAGGATCGGTCGGGACATCAAACCGATTCGTTTTTACTAAGCAACTGGAATAGCAGGCAAAGGAGAGAGGTAGTTTCGAACTAGCGGCCTTAGGAGTCCGAGGCAAACGCTTTACCACTGCGCTACGCAGCCGGCCTCCAAAAATGCTTCTATCGTCGACTATATTATGACCGTATGCCGCTTGCTAGCATACATACAGTGAGTTGCATGATACTGCTTGCGCACATAACGGACAAGCATATTCCTATCTGCTTACATGCCCCATTCAAGTGCTTCTACTGTCGACTATGTCGACCATATACTGCCGGCTAGCATACATAGTACACTACACAACACAAAAATATGTTTCATATTAACATTTCGATACATTTACAATATGAGTAAATATGTATGAGTTACAAAATCTCACAGCTTTCGACCCCTGCTTACAGGCATTCCGACATTAAACTTCAGCGGCATGCGTCGCATAATAGCACGATCAACATCACGGGGTCGATTAGTTGCACCCATAACAACAACTTCAGACCTCGGATCAGACTGAAATCCGTCCCACAACGATAAAAACTCCGCTTTCATCATTGCAGTTGCTTCATGATCAAACGTTTCTCGAGATCGCAGAAATGAATCTAAACCAATAGAAATGACACCGGTTTAAAATTGTGCAACGTCGATGCCAAAACACGACAATTATTCAAAACATCATCAATTTGTTCAATGATTTTTAAATTTTGATCTTAAATTATAATACAAACCTAACCATTGTACTGTATGATCAATAAACCATTACTTCAATTATCCTAGGTTACACGTTGACAACCAGTGACATCAATGTACCGCTATCAATTCATTGTAATAAAGTTAAATCATTACCTATTTCATCAATAAAAATAATTGTCGGTTGAATTTTTTTCGCCTAAAATATACACAGCCATATAGATATACATCCTACATAGCCCGTGTTCTCAAGTGTGTATAGCGCCAATCATCAGTTAGTGACAGGTCCTGTAACTCTGGAACACGAGCATGGTGGGGTTCAAAATTCAGCCCGTTGTTCGCGTTTCATTTGCCCTACTTCTGCACCAATTTTGAGATCTACAGTTGCAGATAATCGTCATTTTGAAAACCTATCGCTAACTGATGATAGGTGCTGCACGCATTTGAGAATATAGACCCTAAGTTGTAGACGTCATAGTATGATAGTACTAGCGGTTCCAGGATAGCTTTATCAAGTGGTAATCGCATATTTTTCACCAATATATTCAGCTGTTGCAAGATATCTTAGTGTGAGGACTGTTTCAGGTATATACTAAGCTTACTGCATGAAACAATCCTAATGACGTTTCACTCATTCCAGCCGAAGTGTAAATCTTAAGCCCCATTCACACGTTCAAGTTTATGTACAGCAACGCATTCTGCTGTTGAAGATATGTCGGGGAGAGCTGGTTCATAGATATACTAGGTACACCACAACAAACAACACTAAAGCCGTTTCACTCATTCTAGCCAAAGCATAAATCTTAAACCATATTTTAAAAATTGCACGTGCAAGTTACAACTCCAAATTTTCTGTCAAACCCTGCGTAGGTGCCAATAGCAGTTGTCAGTCTTTGTTATAAACACTATCACGTGTAAATGCGAATTTAAGTAATTTGTAAATTAACCCAGCCATATATGTATAAAAAAATTTCTCGTTCAAACTCCAACAAATGCACTAACCAATGTAAACGTAGCCACAACAAGTTTTTGAGACTCGCCATACCATTTATCAGTTAATGTGGAAAATTGAAGATTTATAAAACGAGCGCCTGAAATGCTATAACAGCAGTAAATGTGCGACGTTTATACAAACGTATAAACGATAAGTTATGAACCGATTGTGATTTCAATATTTTGATATGCGCATTAATACCACAGCGTATTTTCAACCAAAATACATAAGTGTACTTATGTATCATACGTACTATAACCCAGGGTGGAAAAACAGCAAATTTTTACCAGAATAGTAATTGGAATCGGAACTAGGAATTTTTTGACTGTACGGATAATTTGTATTGACACAAATATAACATCGATTTAGGGTGTTGTTGGCTTTTTAACAATTTTGAAAAACGTCGTATGAAAAGCAATTTAATAGATAAATGATATGTATAGAATTTTTAGCCGACGTATCACAACAAAGGGGATCGGAATCAGAATCTGAACTCGTTTTGAATCGGAATTCTAATCAAAATCGGAATTCAGCCTGTGCCCTGTTATAGTTCTTTTCAACGTCAACTGTTATGTATATATAGGAACTAAAGAAATCACGTTTAAAGAGTTATAAAAATCGCAGTCATTGTTCTAAACCTCCATTTTTGTGGTCAAGCTACAGGATTTTCACTCTAAACCCGTAGCACCAACAAATTATGGATTAAAATAAAAAACTAAATCTGTGAAAATTTTTATGATCCACAAATCTTTATAAATTCAGCTGGCTTTACACAATTAGAAGTCCCCATAAGAAATTTTCAAAGAGCTAAGATAACTTTACTTAGCTTCTCTGCCAATCGTACCTGCGGATCGAGCAACTGCTTTCGCAAGAAGCGTTTTACCACAACCTGGCGGTCCATAGAGCAGAACTCCTTGAAATCAAATAAAAGTATTAAAACTTTATTGTTTCAATAAACACACGAATTTCATATTGTCCACCGTTACAACCCATTCCAAAAATTATTGTAAAACATGTTAACACAAAGTCAACAGTCCAAAATTAGTATACCGTTTATGAAATACTCACAATATATACTACAGGGTACAATGTAAATGTGAATGCATATCTCGACAGAGGTTAAAATTAATCATCCTAATTTAGCACTACTTGCTATAATATGTTATAACTTTGTTTCTACACAACTAATTTTTATCATTTTGAACTAAATTTACAGCAAAATATGATTATTGTCGGTATACGTATAATAGCATAATATTGAGTTACGTATATATGTGATATATATACTTTTCAGCAATACATATCCGCAAAGTAGAAATATCTGGTTGTACCTTATCACACTGCTAATGTTTTGTTAAAATATACATCATGATAATGTACACTGTGTATACCGGGTTTTCCTCAAGCCAAACCCTACCTCTAGGTTACACTTATGTGATCCCAGATCATTGTTCTTTTCTGCCAAAAAATATCAAAATATGCCACCCAATCATAATTGATGGCGCTTTCAGTTCACTGGCCGTTCATAAATTTTTGGGACGGTATAACACTGTGGTTTGGTATAGGCAACCCTACCTTTTGGCGGGCACAACAAAGGTGATGTTTTGATCAATTTAAGCGGCAAAAGCAATGTGTCTTTGATCTCTTGAATTAAATACCCGTAGCCTCCAATCTGAGACCAATCCACACCGTCATTAGGAGATACGACATGTTGAGCAACGACAAGTTCGTGTTCATCAAGCTGTAAAAGCTAATATGCATAAATTGCTCACAAGGAAATCGAACAATAACCTCACAATCATATATATGAGTCATTTTGTATTCTGTAAGACATGCGAATGCATGGAGGCAAAATAAACTTCATGCTGATGCTACAAATCGGTTAAAACGCTGATGCATATCCTCTGATTTTCAGCTACAATCATTCGGAACCAAAAACCACACATTTGCTCCATAATAGGTCGTATGTTACGCTTAAACACAGCATATACTACTGCAACTGATTTGAACAATTATATACCTTAATATTCTGTAAACCAATGCGGGCCAAAATCTTCTGAGCCTGAAATATAAATTCGATACAAAACAGTGTGTATGACCTAGACCTCACAAATCTAATCGATCCAGGTTTAAAAACATCGCATTCTGCCCATCAAAAAATTAATAAATACACTCTAGACCTTGCAGCACGGAAATGGGTACACATTGGCGAAAGAAACTGACTACATAGTAAGTAGTGACAAACTGATTTTTTAGCTTCTTCTTTTTGTGACTTAGTGGGATCAAGCGCCGAAACCAGCCATTTTACTGTCAAGTAAGTAAATCCTCCAAGAATTGCTAATCGCATAAACATTTCACGCCATTGAATTTCGGGTTCCATTTGGTCTTCAGATAATATTTACTATATATATCAGGTGCAAAGCGGAACTGGATTATACCGGAGTCGGAATCGAAACAGCAAATGTTTATTTACGGTATCTGTCGGCTGGCAACAATTTTCAAAAACATTTTTGGTTCCGTAAAGCTAAACTACAATCAATTATTGATAAGTTAACTCATAAAAAACAAACAGATAAATAATACAGGATTTTTATGCAACGTATCACAAGTATGATTAAAATTTCAAAATTCCGATTTCGGTTGATTGCGCAATCGGAATCTGAAATACCGTATAATTTTATTATACGTGGATTCACTACTTCTCAAGTGTTTTTGTTTATAATACGTACTACTTGTCAATGTTTTATTTTATTTTAACGTGTTATACATTTGTTTGGAAACATTTATGTCATATAGTATATATTTAATAAATAAAAAATAAACAAGTAAATTTTTTTAAAAATTTCAGTACATGCAATGACGGTGTTAAAATACATGCAAGTTCAGATATCTCAAAATCTGGCATGTACATGGCATTTCACTAGCCTAGTCTCGAGAAGACTCTTCGGAGGTGAGGTGCCCCTGTGTTCAACTTAGGTCGATTAGATTAAGTTGTCCGTTTTAGAAAGATTTCGGGATAACAATCGGAGGCTAAGAATTTCGAAGTTTTCGAAAATTTTTTGTAAATTTTGCAGTCTCTGTATGCGACAGGTCTAGGTCTCGGTTTCGGTTGTTTGAGTCTCGGTGGTTCAGAAACGAGACGAGAAGTCGAGGATTCGTTCGCTGTGCTTCAATGAACAAACTACGAAAACACAAAAACTACGAAAAAACATTGGAACTAATTTATTTTGAAAATTATAATATTTTTCGGCAACGACCAAAATCGATCGTGACATTTCATGGCAATGAAGATTTCTCGAATGCGAGATTGTATATACGAAGACATTTCGAATGGACGATTTGGACGAGTGGGGAGAAACCATTACCAGGACCGGAGTAACCAACCCCCATACCCCATTTGGGGGACCACCCCTAAAGGGGCCCCACCAAAACCGGTTGAAACAAAAACCGCCGAAGTTTTACAATTTGTATGGCTTCTCGGTCGCTTCGCTCGCGAGTTTCGGGGCCTTCATCATGGAGTTTGTGGGGAAAACCTTGTCTAAGTTAGCAATGGCCACCACAACCTCCACGCACTACTATACAGTGCTTTCTTTCTTATTCCTTTAGTTATAAAATTTCGCTGTCAATGTTTTCACCTAGCTAACTAATAAAGAGTCGTATGTTTCCTATATGTTAAAGCATTTGCCAGGGTATATGCTGTGTTTAAAGTGGAACATACTATTTTGGTGTAAATCGGCGGTTTTCAGTTCTGACGTTTTATAGCTGAAAATAATGGTGTTGTTACGAGGTTTCGATCCCATGACCCATGGACGTCAGATTCTCTTCTTGTGCAACTACTGAGCCACGCCGCCTCACAATCAGCTGCTGAGTTTTTAAGATTTCATGCCTTTAAGAACCTCATCATTACATCTGCATGAGATTTATTTTTGCCTCCATGCATCCTCACGTCACATCTCCCGGTTTCTACAAGGTCTTTCCTTGACCGTCAACTTTACAGCTTTGTTCTAGCAGGAAACTTTGCCGTTGTGTCCCATCGCGGTCACCACGTCATAAGTTGGTTTTAGGCTAGGGTGCGTTACATAGTGTCAATGTTTTTACTGCTGCTGCATAGGAAGGCACTTCGAAAACAATCAGTGTTTTAGCCGATGTGATCAGATAAAAAACATAGCAGCAGTGGAATATATGCTAGGCCGTACGCCTAAATTTATAATCAAAAAATCTTTTGCGGAACACTTGCAGACGTACAACAACAGGCATGCACATCAAGGTACACCCTATGCTGGAAAGGGATTAAAGGAATGATTATCGCAGGAATGCCTAAACCTCTATCAACCAACTCCTCTTGCAGCGCTTTTCAAAATATTCAAAGCATTATAAATAAATAGAAAACTACTGGGCCAAGTGTGTAATTGTCACCAAGAATTGCTTCATTTTACTTTTTTACAGTCGGGATTTAGGGTTCTAGTTTTCTTTGATAGATAGTGGCTTAGCTAGTTGAAACATGAAAGAACAAAATTCCTATAAACGTCTTGAATCTTGACAAGCATATTAATCTAGATCAAAACGTATAAAAATATTTCTGGTCCAGTGTTTTATATGTGAAATTTGCGATGCTGAAACATTAGTGTGGAGATTCTATTGAAACAGGTAACATGTCGTAACTGCTATAATAATGTCAAAACTCGAAAAACTTGGACCATCGCTATTTTTGTTTTTTATTGTGAGAAATGATTTCAAGGGTCTCTATGGAGTGTGTATTTTTTCTAGGAAGGGCGTCCGCAACTTTCGCAAAAATCTTCAGTGGGGTGGATAATTTTCACCGACAACATATTGCATTGGAAAAAATATCACTGAATCATTCCTGCTGGATTTAATACGTGTATATAAGTTTTGACACCAACTTTGTGAGTTTTATATACGTATGTTTATGTAAAATGATCCGCGTAGGGCGTCCGCAACTTTCGCAAAAATCTTCAGTGGGGTGGATAATTTTCACCGACAACATATTGCATTGGAAAAAATATCACTGAATCATTCCTGCTGGATTTAATACGTGTATATAAGTTTTGACACCAACTTTGTGAGTTTTATATACGTATGTTTATGTAAAATGATCCGCGTAATTGTATATAGTAGTATATAATTGTTGCGTGCCAATATACGTAGCATGGTTGGAACGAAAGATTCTACTGTTCGGCGGTCAACTAGACTCAACCAGATAGTTTGGCCAAATAATTGCGATTCACTTGTTCAGTCTACAGATAACAAACGGCGCCGGTCGTGTACGTGAGGAAAAACAGCGTTGGGTTCAACTGAATTGCATTTGATATTTTTTGTTATTCATCAAATTAGTTCGACGGCTGAGAGAAATGCTCAAAGTAGTTAAAATTTATTATTTATTACAAACATATTGTAGCATTTGGTGGATAAAGATACATCTTTTGCAAAGTTCCAGTCGTTTGTTGATTTATGGCATCACCGAATCTTGCATTTTTGCAAATTCCCAACATATTAATTTTTGTTTCGAGTTTTCAGCTTTAAGAAGTCAAAATGGTGCTGGCGTTTCGCCCGCGGCAATAGACTGCGATGAGTCAAACCACAGTGCCATCAGGACCGATAACGAAACAGGTGAATTAAGCAAGATGCAGACAGGTTGCCAACTCCAACAGGCAGTTGTGATTATTTTCTGGAGCATTCTAGGAGTTACATTACTTCGTACATACAAGCTACGTAGTTTAAAACTTTGCTAAGAAGAGGCTGAGCCGCTCTGGTTGTGGGACCGGAAGAAATCACACGAAACTCCAAATTTAAACGCGTTGTTCTTATTTTCCCATTTATTCATTGGCGCGATTAGATGATATTGTTAGCTAGGAATGACAATGACCTGATAAGTAAGAAATTTTACCCATGAAGATCACTTACCAATCGGCGCTACATATTTTAAGGTCCAGTGGTTACTTTGGAAACGGTTGGTGTGTCGGGAGCAAGCAGTATTGATCATGAAAGCTCTGCGACACGTAGTGGAATACATTCACAGCATGAGCAGTTTTGTAAGTCGCAAAAGTTGAACAGGTTATAAATGGAGCACTTAAATATTATTTGTTGTGGAAACATTTAGATATTTTTGGTGACAAATTACTTACTATAAAAATGTGGTGAGCGGATAACAGAAAATAACATTCTTATGACTAAAAGTCAATTTTTTGTTATTTTTGGCTTCGAAACAGTTCGTTAAATATTTGTGTGTGTATGCTATAAGTGGACGGGCCTTCCAGCCCTTGACGGCCTTTTGCCGGTTTGCGCTCTAGTTAACAAGTAGCCTTCTTAATTGGGCTTTCCAAAGGTTGAGGGTGCAAACCAGAAGGGAAACCACCCCAAAGTCTTTTGCATATGTTCAAAATACCCCGTTACAAAATTTACACAAAAACGTTCCACTTTAAGAGTTATTTTCAAGCCCTACTCAGTGAATGGGCCTGCCAGCCAGTACCGGCCTTCGGCCGGCTCACGCTCCAGTTAGCGATCGGTTTCTTAATTAGGCTTTCCAAATTTTGCCGCCCCTCCTAAATGGTTTGTAGCTTACTTATCGTGCATATACATACGTTAACCAATAAAACATCCACCTTACAATTTTTTAACGCTTGCATCTATAAAACATACTCACGTAGCTTCCACAAATTTAGTATCTGGCTGCATCCCGACTTCTGTCCTGCAAAGGTTTCTTTGGCAACCCCAGTTTAGCACCCAACCAGCGATTGGACCGATTTCGAACCCATTGCGATTTTGCCGAATCCGAACTAAAGTTTTCGAATAATGATTCAGTCTGTTACAAATCAATTTCGTCAACACAAACAAGTGTTTCCGAACCTTGCTAAATTCGGCTTTTTCAAATCCGGATCCGAACCTTGAATTTTTGACAATCTGAACTTTACCTCTCTTCTGCAAAGGTTGAAGGGGCGCCCACGTTGAGTACCCGCCACTCGAAACGTTTTTCCAGGACACACCTTCCCAGCAAAAGTTCAAGAGGTGCGCCAGCGCTCCCGCCCCTTCCGTGCGGATTTTTTTAGGATTATCGAAAGGGGGGTCATGTCCCAGAGGAATTTCGTGGCTTGGTTGACCCCTCAACCCATAGATGGCTGTTCTTGTAAGGTTGAAGATGCGCCCCCGTTGAAAATGAGCCGTACCTCTCTTCTTCATAGGTTGAAGGGGCACCGGGGATGACCTCTGAATACCCGTTCGTGCGATCGGGCACTCTGGAATCTTTTCGCCAAACTTATAAAACCTCAGTAAGTGTGGGTTTACTACTACATTGATGGTTTTACTAATAGCAACGGTAGTTTTGTGAAACGACACATCAAACTCCATCTGTTGTATTTTTACTCAATGTCTGTGTGACGTGGCATGACTGTAAAATTTCAGCCGATTCGTTAGATGTCGTGCCTGTTTCTGACGCCACAAGAGGTGTTGCTTGTATTTCAAGCAAAAGCGTTTGCCGGGCATCAATAGGATTTAGCAGATATCGATTGCGTCGTAAAACTGTTTCTTCACCGCCAAGAGACAGCGGTGGAACATCCGGTGGGCGAACAAGTTCAGTCGGAATTGAAGATAATTTGAGCAGGCATCGATTGAATTTGGCCAGTGTAGAATGTGCACCTACTGATGGTAGGTTGGTTTGAACTATAAAAGCATTGCGAGCATGCTAGTAAAAATTTTGTGTTCTTATTGAGAACATATTTTGGTTTATGTAATTTTGACCAGCGTTTTCTCATTTTTTGATAAAATCTCACGCTAGAGTTGCCCCGGTGCCAGTATTTCTACCGGGACCGCAACTGTGATGATGTTATTTTGGTGCAGGGTGCGACCTTATATACTTTCACCGGATAGTGAATTTTGTACCGGAATGCCGGGACCGGATGTTAACCAGATATAGCACTTAGTTTGTGCACTTATGGAAATTATTTGAGTCGTGCAAAAATGCTATATTTATATTCACAAATTAAAATTAATATTGCTACTTGGATTTCTTGTTTTTACTTCAGTGTAAAAAATTGAACTTCTTGACTTGCGCGGAATGGGAACTCGCAGTAAGATGCCAAATATGTCCTCACGAAAAGGGTAGTTTTTTATATTCGACATTACAGCCGTGAATATCCGGTTTCCGGTAAGATTACGAAGGTTACCTGAACCGGATACGGATATCAGTTTTTTTAAATACGAAACTTAAACTGGGTATCCGGTCGCACCCTATTTTGGTCGAGTTTAACTAGAGTTTAAAGAAGAAACAGTCATTGTGAAATCGTATATATACAATATCTGCAGTCTCCGAAGATGTGTGATGCTATTAGTCGTTTTTATATTGTTAGCAGTTGTGTTATTTTAGCAGGGGGAAATTCGTTTGACAATGATAGTGATACAAATAATAATGATGTCCATCGTGCTTTGAATTCAGTATCTGGACAACCCGTACAAGCGGCAACGCGAAGGCGCTCGCGGTCACCGTTAGGCCGCGGTGTAGCAGGTACCAGCGGGTGTGGATCTGCGAGTATTGGGCAAAACGATTGTGCAGAAAATCATGCTAGTGCGCCGGTGATAACAGCGCAATCAGGCAGTGGTGTTAGAGGGCGCGGATCGCGAGTTGTTGCTGCTAGCAGCACGCCATCAGGGTCAGCAGTAGTGGCCGAAAATAATTACAGGTACTACGGCCGTTTGACGATTTTTTGGTAGAGTTCTTGGTACACAAGTTTTAATAAACGTTTTATTGGCGAAAAGTTATCATCGTGGGATTAATTTTTGTGATTAGTTAAGCCTCAATAAAACGTTTGGGGTATTGTCTTAATAAATGTTTTTATCTCAGTTTCTGACGGGTTTTCGTTTTCGGTCACGTGATAGTGCTTAGAAATTGCCACATTTGCAACTTCTGTAGCTAGATACTGCTGAATTTGCAGGATAAATATGTCAGCTGGACTGATTGTCTTATTAAAACAGGGCCAGAAGCATGCAAATGCCATTCACAGTATTTTTAGCAGGTTGCAAACTGAGTTTGGATTCTGATTACAATTCCAATTCAAATCTAGTGCCGATTCTGATTCCAGGCGTAATCAGAATCGGAATTGTAATTTGCTATAATAGGCGAAAATAGTCTGCAAATCTGTTAAGTTTCATTATAATCGGTGCTTTTATCTGTTCTCAGAGCACATTTCTTATATAAGTATGGAAATTATTATAGAAGCATGAATAACATGCACGATAAAACAGATGTAGGTTGGCCAACCTTCACTTAAGCAACGTTGTTAAGATACCACTGCTTTAAAATGAATTAAAGAAATAAAATTAAGTCTGCATGATCCGGTTTGGTGGCGTTATTTGTTTTAAATTTGAATTTTTACAGCAACAAAAGAAGTAAAAGACATGTTCGTCTTGCTAGCATCATTCTAGCCTATGTGTTTTGATTAAGATTTTGATATTATTATAGCAAAAACGATGAACCTAGTAGTAGCGGTGTTAACGATACGAATGAAAGTGTTGCCGAAGCAAGCGCAGCCGTTATAGTTGATCAACCGAATAATATCAGCGCCAGCTCAACAGGTCATATATCCCGAGACGCAGCGCTCGGGAGCGGTCCCTTGGATTCAGCATGTGAAGATGCGGCATATGCACCACGATGGTGTCATCACAGTAGTGCAGGAGTTGGAACCTCTGGATCACATAGTCGTCAACACCAAAATCATTTTTGTTATGATTTTGTTCGAGGTGAAATTGCGCTCTGTCCTTCGTCTACGGTTACCTGTTGCGATATGAGTAGGTTTGGCGGAGTCGCTGCAACAACAACTGCAGTCGGGTCGACGACTTGGGATGGATTGATACCCGCAGTTTTTGATGATATCCCTGCGCCGCCGCTGCCCCCACCCGCACCGCCGCAGATTTGTAGTTTGCCTGATGAGCTAATGCTGTGCGTGTTTTCGTATTTATTAGAAGCGGATTTGTGTCGTGTGTCACGTGTTTGCCGCCGGTTTCATACGATTGCTGACGATGTAGAATTGTGGTGAGTTGAGAACCAGTATTCCCAAATGTCAGCAGTAGGTCTTATAGTCTTCGAACAATGAATGGTGAGGTTTGAAATTCAGCATAGTTTGTATTTAGTTGTACGGAAATGCCTCGTTGGGGTCCATCAACGGCGGATTTTTGCGAAATATTGTGTTGTTGAAACAGTCATTATCGAGTGGCAAGGTAGTTAAAAACTTAATAACCAATCTAATTTCTTTTTCCGATTTCTTTTGCATCCCGTGATATATTATACGTCGCGAACCCTGGATTCTGCCATCAACATGTGTGATATCGTTCACTGAGTGCTTTTAGATCATTAGCGAGGAGGCAGAGCTCATTTTCTCAAGTGTTTATTGTTTTTCGGATCTAAACAGAACGTGCGTACTTTATATCATTTCACAGGCGAAAGCTGTATCAAAATGTGTTTGAATATGGAACGCCGTTGTATCACGTGGAACACGGGAAATTTGAATTTCGTGAAGTGTCGCGTTGGTCGGCAAAAAACGCTTGGAAAGAGAGCTTTCGTCTGTTGGTAAGCAGTGATTTTAATGCTAGCTTTATTAATTTCACACGCCGTGAAAGGTAATTTTCGTTTTCATTCATTCTTTTTTCGCTGCGACGCAGATCAACAATTGATAAAGTTCTGTTATTTTTTGCTTTTTTATATGTTTACTTTTTCTCAGTGGACGAAGCGTAAGCCGTTCTGTCTTGTCTACATTGCACGCGTTACTTTCGTTGGTCATGCACACGCTTTTAATGTTGCATTTTGGAACCGAAGGCTGGTTATATTGTTGTGTGTTTTACAACTAAAGTCTGCTTTATTTTGTATATATAAATATATATATTCATAACTTTTTGTGTTTTTCTGTGTTTAAGCATCATGGGATGCACGTCCGCGTTGGTTATTCAGCACGTTATTCACGCATTGACCGCCGTCTTCCGGGTCGTTTACGAGGCAGAAACGTTATGGTCAGTGTGCTCTCTTTTCCTTTAAGCAATTTTCACATATATATTTTCGAGAATCCAGTGCCTAAAATTCAGAAATTTTAAGCTCACATCCAGAGCAGAGTTGGTTTTTAAGTGGTCCCGGTCACACTTACTCTTAAATCAGATGACCAGTTAAGTTTGCAAAGTTTTTTCTCTTACTTGAAGCGCATTTTTTCGTGAAAACTGACAACAAAACACACTGTATTTCGAAAACTAGAAAAGCTGTATACAGCTGATAAAAAGTATCGCGCTGCCTTAACCGCAACAAAATTTAATAAAATTGATAACCACTTAACTTTAGTATATTTTTGACACACCCAAAATTGGATTTCGGTTGCAGCTCGAAAATAAACGAGACCCAAACTTTTCAGTTTTTAGCCTCTGTTTGTCATTCTCGTTCTCGGTTTTTAACCGAGACAACAAATATCACTGATCGCGATATTTTTATTGAAATATTGTAAGTCTAGATGCGAGTGGTGCAATGGCGGAACGCTAAAAACCTAGTTTCGTTACAAAGACACCTTTAGGAGGTTGAGTCCAAACAGACTTAGGGCTTGAGTTTTTAAATAATTGTCGAAAAAAGTTTCCATATTTTTCTGCTATAGCATTTTGACAGCATCGAAACAGCGATTCAGTATGCGGAAGACCTCGAAAATCCGTTAGTGTTTGTTCATTCCGGCAGCTATTTCCAAGAACATATTGCCATTGAGTCTGATGTGCAAATTATCGGAGCCGGTGAGTCTGACACCACAAACGTTTGGGAAAATCGTTCAATTATTAGCGACATGAATACTTGTGCTGCTATAACGAAAATAGTTTAATCACTAGCGATACGAATACTTGTGCTGTTAACGACATGAAGTTAACTC
>JASANG010002596.1:0-69065 GCA_030248215.1 Enoplolaimus lenunculus
CTCGCACGAGCCGTAGGAGTGTTTAAATCGTGTTTAAACTGTTCCAGGATCAACCCGAAACTAGACCATACCCGCCTTCGGATCGGTCGAAAATCCCCGTTTTTGACCAGTCCAGACCTTACACACATTCGCAACTTTTTTCCTTAAACAACTCTTTCAAATTTCAGCCAGATCACAATGGACTGGATGCTTTATTCGGTTAATATCCGGTTCCGCAAAAATTTTCTATCCGTATCCCGTT
This sequence comes from Enoplolaimus lenunculus, assembly GCA_030248215.1. Lineage (NCBI taxonomy): Eukaryota > Metazoa > Nematoda > Enoplea > Enoplida > Thoracostomopsidae > Enoplolaimus > Enoplolaimus lenunculus. Next base: position 242 of record JASANG010002596.1, read on the forward strand.
CCGATATTTGTTCAACTGCTTCTATCCTTCTCCTGGAATACGTTCATGTCTACGAATGGAGCGGATACTAAAATACGCTTTTAAACAACTAGCTAAGTATTAACGTTATTCGCAGGAAAAGTCATAAAGAATTCGATTCCTAAAACATGTTGTAAGCGAATAATGTTAAGAATTTGCAGCATGTATTGACTAGCTAAATAAAAATGTCACATGCTGCGTTGAAAACTGGGAACTTCGTCCTCTTCGCACTAAAACGTATTAACAATAAAGTCGTGCTTATTTTTAACCCTGTGTGATAAGAGGTGATTTTGTTAATTCTGTAGCTAGTCATAGTTATCTTAAGTACACGTCAGTAATATCGTGTGCGCGTTTTATCTTGGAGCACCAAACTTACGGTATGTAGCGACAAGAGACATTGTAGCAAAAAGTTTGCATGGTTGCGTAGCTCAGTGGTTAGAGCAGTGGACCGGTCATCCGTACGTTACGAGTTCGCGATCCGCCGTGTCTGCAGCAAAATTTTTGTGAAGAGCACCATGTGACATGCGGATGCATGGAGGCAAAATGAAACCTCATGTTAATGCTGTGCATCGGTAAAACATTGATGCATCCTGGGAGCGTCCCTCATTTTCAGCTACTAACTCAAAACTAGAAACTGTCGTACCCTTGCCAACCCAACTTATCACACTCCATATGGTACTGCTTCACTTAGAATTACTTAGTGGGAATGGTCGGGAAATGTGAGAGATGCTCTCCAGCTCACACGATTTCGCGGCTTATTCATATACGTATCTTGTAGTACCAAACTTACGGCATATAGAGCCATTGTAGCAAAAAGATTGCATGGCTGCGTAGCTCAGTGGTTGGAGCAGCGGACCGGTAATCCGTACGTTGTGATTTCGAGCCCCACTGCAAGCGTACAAAAATGTTTGTGAAGGGCTCTATATGGTACTGCTTCACATAGAAATACAAATGAATAATAACAATGCACAATTTGGTCAAGAATGTCACGGATTTTATGAACTTGTCAATGTATTATATACGTAAATATTTGACGTGGTTTTGGCGCGATTTATCCCTGGCGTGAAATTACGTAGGTTTTCCGATTGCAACTTGAATTAAACCAAGAGTGAACAGTGATAGAGTTTTCATATGTCTTCAGTAATTTGCTTCCTTGTTTGTTTCTTTGCCTGTTCCACTTGTTTTGCTTACAGATTCGTTGACCTTAAATAATCGAAATTTTTTTTAAAATTTTAATTGAAGTGTAAAATTATCGGAGGACTTCGCCAGAAGCTTTGATAAACGAACGTTCTCAGAATAGGAACCTGCATATCCGGAAGTGGAACAGGAACCGGAACTATTGTAAAAATCCCCGTAACGCTCCCATTACCGAGATAAGGCATTTTTGTATCTGATAACAAAGGACTCATAAAAACAAAAACTGACAAAAATGTAATTATGTTCCACTACAGTAATGACGGAAGCAGCGGATGAAATGTTTTTTTACAGATCGAGGTCGCAAACAGCGACTGATATATGCATAGACGAGGTTGCTTAAAGGGGCTGATATATAGAACGAGGTTGCAAAAAGATTTACCACCGAAATTGCGTTAACCCGTTGACAGTTTTTGGTTCCGCCACATTTCGGCAGGTGTGTAAGAACCTTTTCAATTTTCTCCTTTGAAAATTTTCACTGTCCGCCACTAAATCAAATGTATGCCTATACGAAAATGTGTTCAGATGAATGTGTCTTTCCTTCTTTTGAAATTTCATAACACTTGATCCGCTTTTTCAAATGTGGCATTACGAATACTGAAAAATACTGGCTATAGTTTGAGTTAAAAATTGGTTGGTTCTGAAGTTGTGTGATTAATGGGTACTACGTGTGACTTAATGTTACGTATATGTATATCATGCATGCATCATAATTCCACTACACTTGCAGATAGTTCATTTATATAAATTATTTTGGTTCACCATGTTGTAATAACAAAATAACCGATTACGTATATAAACTTGTTCTCATTCAATTTAGCATAAACGTGACTTTAAATCGTGATATTTCGTATGGATATTGGCGCATATTTGCGATGGCTTCTGTTAACTTCGCTGTTTCTGCTTAGTTACGCTGGTCGTGACTTTTATAAAATACTTGGAGTGCCAAAGAATGCGAACTCAAAAGACATTAAGAAAGCATATCGAAAACTTGCAAAAGAATTGCATCCGGACAAAAACGTCGACGACAAATTGGCCCACGAACGGTTCCAGGTATATAATGCATGGCAGGCAGGGAGCGTGCGACCGGATTGAAGAAGCACCGGTTCCAGCGTCGGATACTTCAATATCCGGCTCTGACATAAAACCTAATTGCGCTAATTTAGTATTATTTGCTATAACTTGTTAAAATTTTGCTCCTACAAGTATTTTAATGTTAACTGTGGTTCTTACTTTTTGTGATTTTTGTTCACAAATAATTAGTTTATATAGAGTTATGTTAAACTTTTCAGCAAAAAATATACATCGTCAATATAGAAACCAAAGTTGGATCCAGATGTCTATTTTTTGAAGGAGCTGGATATCCGGTCGCACCCTGATGTATGGTAACGTATATGTGCCATTTCCGATTAAATATTTTTGAAATCACAGGGTGTCCTATGGAGGCATATATATTCAGGTCTTCGGTTATGAATATAATAAAATATGAATTACGTACTAAAACAATTCTTACATATATGTTTCAGGGCGCAATATTGTATCGAAAAATGTCGGAGCTAAATGTATTTATATTTAAGTGCTATTTCAACAAAAAAACATGACGCTAATTTATTATTACTTGTTTGACTTGCGATATACCTAATTTGTTGAACTTTAGTTATGAAAAGGGTTTTGGTGCTAGCAAGCATATTTCTTAGTATCTCTGTCGGTTTGAGCGAAAGTCACTTCAAAATAATCGGATTTTAGATATATAAATAATAGTTTACCATGAAATAGTTATTTTTTAGCGGTAAACATATATCAGCCAGTGCAGAATACCGGAACCGGGTGTCTGTTTTTGCTACAGCCGTATATTACACTGTTACACGTATCACTTTGAATTTCATACTGACTGTAGGATATCGGTGCTGCATACGAATGCCTATCAGATCCTGAAAAGCGTAAAATATATGATCGTCATGGCGAAGAAGGTTTAAAAAAGTTGGACGGCGGCGGCCGACGGGGACACGATCCATTTTCGTCGTTTTTTGGAGATTTCTTTAATTTTGGGGGTGATGACTCGGACGGGGAGCGTGAAACACCGAAAGGTGCAACTGTAGAACTGGATCTTTGGGTTGCACTCGAAGAGCTTTATGTCGGTGAATTTGTTGAAGTCGTTCGCAACAAACCGGTATACGTGCCAACGTCGGGAACACGCAAGTGCAATTGTCATAACGAAATGCAAACCGTACAAATGGGGCCAGGCCGGTTTCAGATGTTTCAACAAGTGGTGAGTTTATTTCGATTATATTGTAATTTACACGGTTTCATCGGTATTCCTGTTCCGGCCGAAATTCCTGCAAAACAAGTTTACGTCTCAAAAATTGTAGGAAACTCAAGTTTCTTTTCACAGCTTGTGTTTCGTCTGCACATTTCTAATAATAATAATAATTTTAATAATAATAATAATAATAATAATTTTAATAATAATAATAATTTTAATAATAATAATAATAATAATAATTTTAATAATAATAATAATGATAAATTAAAGATTATACTGATAAAAACTGACAGAGGCGGATAATCTAGTATCCGACCGGAGCCTGAGCCATATAATGAATTCAAATTTAATACAACATTGCATTGAGATATCACAACGTAGCTTACAAATTTTCCTTCCGTGGCTGAAGATACCCAACGTGTTTACAAGACAAAGTTTAACATCTCACACCGATACATTTTTAACACTTTAACAGTGACCCCTATACAGTTCTATGTTTGTAGTCTAGCGTTCAATTGTAATATTTGTTTGGCCAATGCTCCTTTTAAGGGAATTCAGTTTTCCCTATTTACTATAAAATAGACGTGGATAGGATTAATGCTGTTATTTTTGTTTAGACTTAGGCTTAGTTATAAACTTATTTTTACGGTGAAGTTTAGGTTTAGAATTATGCTGATATATATCAGTATGCAACCGGAATTATAAAATTATAAAATTTTGAACTTTCGGTTACGGTAAATTTTTACCGGAATTCCGGCATTTAATTTTGGTCGATGGAAATTAAGATATTATACTTAAAAATGACGGTAACAAAAGGTGACCCAGACCGAGACTTTTCATTTCGGTTTCCGCCCATACCTGGCACGGAAACAAGCTATTACTTTTGCTTACTTATTCTTAGACCCGTTTTTATGCTTAATTTAGGCTTAGGCTTAGGAATATTAGAAATGTGCTGCTGGTTTTCCTGCGTTATTGTTACCCGTCACATGCTGTGCAGCCAGATGTCGATTTTTCCCTGAGCCGGCTATCCGATCACACCCTGGTAATGATCGCTCTATTTTTAGTTTTACCATATGTACGTAGTTTAAATTTGACTTCAGGTTTGCGACGAGTGCCCAAATGTCAAACTTGAAGCTCAAGAACATGTACTTGAGGTTGAAATTGAAGTTGGTATGAGCGAAGGTGCTACGCAACGGTTTGTAGGTGAGGGTGAACCACATATCGACGGCGAACCGGGTGATTTAGTGTTTCGTATTCAAACTCTTAAGCATTCTCGATTTGAAAGACGCGGAGACGATTTATACACAAATGTGACTATTTCGCTAGCGGACGCGTTAAATGGATTCACAATGACAATACCTCATTTAGACGGGCACTTAGTTGAAATTGTTCGTGATAAAATAACATGGCCAGGGGCTCGGTTAAGGAAAAAAGATGAAGGTATGGTCAATTATGACAATAATAACGTCCGTGGCTTTCTGTACGTAACGTTCGACGTTGAATTCCCAAAAGGCGAACTGTCACTAGAAGATCGTGATGCTGTGACCAAAATATTTGGAGGCGAAAAGCGAAAGGAGCCGAATGTTTATAATGGTCTACAAGGATACTAAATTGTTGCTTTATTTTTGTTTAGCCCACTCATTTTAGTAATATTCGTGGCCAGTTTGTTGATGTTGTCTGAAGGTGTGTATATGGACACTTTGGACCCATATTCTGAAATTCGTACACCACCTATCGCCAGTTAGCTATAGGTTTTCAAACTGACGAACTGCTTCCACTGCAAATTTTACAATAAATTGGTACAGCAGTAGGACAAATCAGATGCCAAAATGCGCCGAATTTCACAACTCTATCAGTAACTGATAATAGGTGTTATAAACATTTGTGAATATGGGCCTAGCTGTCAATGTTTGGTGTTATAATTTTAGGTATATTCTCTCAATAATTTATCTCTTGGCCGGTATAGCTAGGTGCGGAAGTATTCTTGTTCTTGTTCTGTTTATTTTCTGTGGGTTGCACGTTTGACCAACAATTTATTCGGATTGTTGCGTGAATTTTGCAGCCTAATTATTTTTTCGGAACAATAATCGCCTAGGCAGATTTTTCCTAGCGGGAGGGGAGCCGTTTATTACACTGAAACTACACATTCATGTAAACTATCGCCTTCCAACTCAAGTCTGTTATCTCGCATAAACAGGGATGGGCGGCCTCGGTCTCGGCAAGTCTCGAGATTTGGCTCGTCTCGGTCTCGCTTTTGTTCAGTCTCGGTGGTTTGCGAACCGAGACCAAAGAGGTGGAAAAGCGATAAGCAATTACAAAAGTTTTCCTTAGATCGCAACTTTGGCCCGGAAGTATTTGCTATTTCGCCTACCAACACAGACAGTGAACGATTGTGGAGCACCGCTACCTTGTTATACAGTGATTTGAGAAACAGAATGACCCCTCCGGTTACCCAACAATCTACTTTTGAAAAGAAGCCTATAACATTTATTGTGACAAAGCACAAATAGTTGCATTTTCTCGTTTCAAACATGTAAGGCATCGTTTAAAAAATTATGGGTTATCCGCATTTTTAACGTCATCCTATGGTAAAAAATTTTCCAATCTACGTATTTGATTTGCCCGGGAGCAAAAACAAAACTGTAACGGTGAATTAGGGATTGTACCGAGGATGTTTTGAGACAGTGTGATTTGTTCCGAGTCTGTTCGTAGGGTATACGACAGTAGCCAAGTGAAAAAATAAAGTAAAAATAAATGGCGGCGATTTATTAGTTTAATTGTATGAAACAGCAATTCAGAGCAGATAAAAATATTCAAAACTTTTGTTAAAAAATCTTATTTTTATGTTTAGTAACGGTTAAAAATTGACCGACGCTGAGACCAAAAGTCTCGGTCTTGGTAGGTTGGGTCTCGGTCTCGTTTTTTTTTTGACCGAGACCGCCCATCCCTGCGCATAAGTGTCTTACTGCAGATCGATGCTTGCTGTCTATATTAACATTCCGGTATATTAGTATGTCATGGTTACACTAAAACCTGTGTGTTTCAGTGACTCAATGGTTTGTTTTGTATTACAGTACGTATTTCACGTTTTAGTATTGACTTCGTTCTGCCGCAAACAACCGGAATTCCGATTCTGATTAAATTTCCGATTTAAATCCAGTTCCGATTTCGATTGCTGATATAATGGAATCAGAATCGTAGTTTTCTAACGTTTAATCTGTATGCAATTATTAGTGAAGATTGCCTGCAGGTCTGTTAACTGTCATAACAGCCAGCGCCTATATCAGCTCTCGGCTCGCATTTCTTATATACAGCTTGTAAATTATTATAGAAACATGAATAACATGCATTATTATACAGATGTACCTATTGATTGTAATAAGGCTAGGTATCATGGTGCAACCGGACGTGAAAAATGCCGGAGCCGGAGGTGAGGCGAACTTAGGTACTAAGAATGATGGATAATTAGTTAATTGTAGCCAATATCTGCAATATGTTGTTAAGTTGTTTGGTTTTACTCTTATTTTCTGCCAAATTACGGAAATTCTTTCCAGAAAATTGTGATAAAAGTAAAACGATACGCGTTAAACAGATAAATTTTGCAAAATTATGCAAAATTTTACTACCGAAATTGCCGGAACCTCCGGCAAAAATTCTTGCCATACCCGGAGCATGAGGCAGACCTCTGGTTGTACCCTGCTAGGTATGATGAACGTATGTATGAACATTTCAGATTCCGTATAATCTTCCTGTTCAGATTCTTGTATAATTCAGTTCCGTTTTGCACCCTGGTTAAAGTCGTATAGATTGAACTTCTGTTTAGGCATGATGTCAAAACCTTTAAGTAACTTCTTGAGATGTGCCCAGTCTATCATACTTGAAATTGATAGAGTCAGCGTCGTTTTTAAATCACCTTTTTCCTAACTTTTGGCTCCTCAAAATTTGTTGACGTTCGGCTCCGGTCTTGTACCTACGTTGCTACCTGGTAAATATTAATCCGTTGCTGTCCAGTTCACTGTTAAGTTTGGTTATAACATTAGATGATGAACTGATCATAACTTGACAAGTAGTTGTTTACCACTTAGAGCAGGGCGTTTTCTGCGAATGACAGTCATGTTAACAGTATTGTTGTTGGTTTCTTATTTAACTAATTAAAATTCACGTTGTCTCTGGAATGTTTTTATGTGTGGCTGATAAGTCGACAAGGCCGAGTTTGCATTATATAAAAGGCAGGCGAGTTAAATATTAACTAATAGGGGTAAGTACACTGCAAAAAATAGTGAGTCAAATTGTCTCTCTCCCAAATAGGCTTTTCCTGACTACACAAACTGAGTCAAATTCGGCTCCGTCAGAGTCAAATTCGACTCACTAAGCTATTCAGTGAATCGAATTTGACTCTGGCGGAGTCGAATTTTGACTCAGTTTGTGTAGTCAGGAAAAGCCTGTTTCCGAGAGAGTCCGTTTGACTCACCATTTTTTACAGTGCAATGTTGTTTTACAATTATTGTGAACGAAATTTTTGAGTAAAATTCGTGTTGTACATTAAAATTAAAACCGGAAGAACGATAAATCGGGTGCTGTGGGCTTCAACGAAAAAAATTGAAAAACTGCCGGAACGATTCATTCACTATAAAGTCAACAGAAATATTCAGTGTTCGGAGAACGAATATATAGTTATGAGCGGCGTTCAGCATCCACAGTCTGATTCAACTTGTTTATTCAGCAGTGCGGGATGCAGATTTCTGAGTGTCGTAAATTTCACTCGAAAAATTTAATAGCACCCACGTCATATCGGCACGCACATAATATATCGCTTCGTATTTTACACTGCAAAAAATGGTGAGTCAAATTGACTTTCTCCGAAATAGGCTTTTCTTGACTACACAAACTGAGTCAAAATTCGACTCCGCCTGAGTCAAACTGCACTCAATTTGCCTCTATCGGCGTCGAATTTTGACTCGGTTTGTGTAGTCCGGAAAAGCCTATTTCGGAGAGAGTCAACTTGAGTCACCAATTTTTGCAGTGTATTGATTACTTGAGTTTGTATGTTTATCTAGATATAGTTGGGACAACATTTCAAGGCCACCTTTGAAGTATAAAAATAATCAAACAGATTGATTTTTTATATTTTACAATATATACGTTTTGGTCTATTTCGAATGCTACATTTTCTGTTTGAGTGCCGAAAAGACTTAAGTATATAAATGGAAATTTAATACATTCCTGATAAACAGCATAACGCTGAAACTCTTTTGAACAATGGTACCAGGGTGCAACCGGAATTATAAAACACCGGAACCGGAAAGTTAAAAAAATACCGGAAGCGGAAAATAAAACATTTGTTGCCGAATAATTATTTTTAAGCGCTATTTTATCGCTTTTAATGCTGTGAACACGCCATTAAGAATGCCCAAATCCTGAAACATGCAGTAGGTGGAAACATATGATAAATTATGGAGAGCATGGCAAAAATTTTAAATTTTGACAATACTCACTGAGAAAATTTTAGAAAAATAATTTAGTATAATACTCCAATTTTTCTTAAATTTTCGAATGAGAAGTACTTTCAATACCGAAAAATTCAGATGAAAAAATACCGGATTTCTTACCGGAGCCGGATAGTGAAAAATACCGGATTTTCCTACCGGAACCAGAATTCCGGTTGCACCATGAATGGTAGATACATAGTCGATTGAGCACACAATCAGCATATATTAATAGCTTTTTCGTTGAAAAGTTTGGGGAGAGTGCCTATAAAGCAAGTTCTTGTAGAAATAATTGTCGAAAGAAACCTAAAACAATAAAATAGACATACCAAACGCGTGCTATACGCACTTCGCCATGCACTATTCGTTATTTTAGTTGGTGTTAACCAAAAAATTCTTTGAGTTTCAAAGCTAATTCCAGGGTTCCAACCAGGGTGCAACCGGAATTCCACTGATTGTCAAAATGTGACTGCAATTGAAAACTTTACGCTTTACCTTTAAAACGAATCTTAAAATTCTACTTCATAGCGGCAAGCAGTGATGTTTAGCCCCATTAGTTCTCAAATATAGCTCGATATTTGGTTCAATAGTATCGTAATACTGTAGTAAAAACGGCGCTCTATTGAATAGGTTAATTTTTGAAAATCTGGTTGTTGATATCTATGATTTCATAAGACTTCATATTTGAAGTTTTGAATTGCTCAAAATGCTTAACTGCATTTAAACTTAAGGCCAAGTTGTTCCTGTGCTTTGAGAATTGACAGGCTGCTCTTTGAATTGGCAGTCCTCCATTAATATGATATTATACAGGTTAGTAGGTCGCTAATACAGTCAGCTATACAAACAATTTTTACTGAAACTGCGAACAATTCAGACGAACATACTGCAACAAAGACAAAAGTCGTACACTTTAGTTTTTTTGTGTTAAAATGGTAAGGTCCACCTTACAATTTTTTCTCCTCAGAAAATTTTTTGATAAAAATTTTTCCCGCGGTTTTTTGTGATAAAATAGTAAGGTCCCTACGTTACAGTTTTTGCCCTCGGAAATTTTTTTGGTGATATTGATAAGGTCCCTTCCTTGCAATTATTTTGTTTCCTAACATTTGCCAGCCCGCCTCCCCGTCAAAAGTTTTTGGATCCGTCTCTTATTATCGCCAGTTATTTAAATGTTTTTATATTCAAGTAATAGAGAACAGAGAACTGCGTGGTAAATTGCAAGATACTAACTTTCTTGCATTCCGACAGGGAACCCTTTAAGTCGTAGAAAATAGAATTTTTAAAAATACAAATTTGATGCGCGAAAGTTTGAAAGATACGAGATGTTAAGTAAAATATACAGCTTAAAAACTTCAAAGCAGATTGAGCTTTTTTCAAAGCTTTTGTAAAAATGGTTCATTGCTTAAAAAATTGCAACTTTTTTGTAACAACTTTGTTGCGCAAAGGATATATCGGGCATCCAACGGATATCCGGAAATATTTCTTTCAGACACAACTCCGGATATGTTTCGCATCTGGATATCCGATGCCCATCGACAAAAATAACGTTTCGGTATTTATGAAACGGAAACGTCTATCCCTGCACTCCCTGCCGCGCAATTGTTAACTACTATTCATACAAAATTAGATCTAATGTATTTAAATTTTCGTATTTGCCAACGTCATTTTAGCAACCCAATTCTGTTTCATTTTAGGCTAACTGTAGCTCCACACTGTGAGTATACGCAGTGTAGCTTATGTATGTGCAGAGTGTGTAATATTAAGACACATACATACTCGTGCACATATAGCACCAGGGGCAGCGCGCTTGACTCGCGAATGACAGGTCCGAGGTTTGATTCCCGGCGTGGCCATATATTTGGAAGAAATTTAGGGGGAAAACTATGTATCTTCGCAGTACTTCGGGGAAAGGGTCGACCCGACCGTGCAGTTATGACATGGATGCCCCACCGAGATGGGCGCTGTAAATTGCAGGCCCATGGATTCGGAGAAGTGTGGATTCGCGGTCCGGGGCGACCGCCTAAAGAAAGGAGAATGTGAGTATACGCGGTGTAGCTTATGTATGTGCAGAGTGTGTAATGTTAAAACATATATACTTATGCACATAGGAAATAATATATCGGCCGCGTGGTGTTATGAGTAGCGCGCTTGACTCGCGAGCGAGAGGCGCGATGTTCGATTCCCTGCCTGGTCATATGTTTCGGAGAAATTTAGGGGGAAAACCATATGTATATTCGCAGTACTTCGAGGAAAGGGGTCGGCCCGACCGTGCAGTTCTGATACACACTACTGCTTATTTTGTAGAAATCGAAGTCCCCCACAGTGTATATATTATATTATAACATCCTTAGGCTTAGGTTTTAGTTTAAACCTAGGTTTTTCCAGGGTGCGTCCGGATATCCGGCTGTGGCAAAAATCAACATCCGGATCTGGTACTTTAACTTGCTGGATTTTACTTTTAAAAAACTTCATAAAATTTATACCATCATTCGTATTTATACTAAATACCAAATATTGTAACAGGACGCAACGCTACAAAACATAAAATAGCATAATAGGAACGTTGTTAAAGTGTTAGAAATGCATCGGCGTGAAATGTTAAATTTTTATCACGTTAACACTTCGGATAACTTAAGCCATGGAAGGAAGAATCGTAAGCTACGTTTTGATATTTGAATGTAATCTACTATTGGATTTGAATTCATTATCCGACTCGGACCGGATATTAAATTATCCGACCCCGGCAGTTTTGTGGTATCCGGTGGCTCCCTGGCTTTTTATCATGCTTAGGCTTACATTTTGGTTTGCTATGTGTGAAGCAGGTTGCAAACTGAATTACAATTTACCGGAACCGGAATTTAGAAAATTACCGGAAACGGAACCGGAACCGCAAAATAAAAATACATGCGACCGAAAAATTCTTTTTAATTTTTGTTTTTGCTTTGCAAACTAAGAAAAATAAATTAATCAGTTTGCAAACTGACTTTAAATTACATTATATACAAGTATTAAATTCAATTCCCAAAAACTTTTAATTGCAATTTTAAAACTGCAATAATTAAAGGGGAAATTAAACGATTGTTTTTATCCTCATTTTTTAGTAAAATATCTTAATTTAATACTGGAAATTTTAATTCCGGTAAAAATTTGCCGAAACCGGAAGGTCAAAAAATGCTGGAACCGGAATTCCGGTTGTTCCCTGGTGCGAAGGCATTTGATATGCGAAAGATTTAGTCAGGTTACAATCATCGAGCGCGGGATAAGTTTCTACACAATTTATCGACCGTTTTAGATATACAAATACATTTCGCAAAACGTTGTGTACTAAAATATTTGCTGTAGACTAACGTCTTTGGTTTTTGATAGCTCTGGTTTTGCTTACGATCTCAAACGATTTAGGAAACTCGCTTAAGTGGCTTAGCTTGTGTGACAAAGCTGTTTGATGTAAAATGGCAAAGCCTGATGTGCTGTATATTTAGTTGATCATGATTGGATCATGTTGTTTATACAAGAGCGTGCAACTTTGTATATTTTGAGTGCAGAAACTGTCCAGCCCGCGTTGTGTTTTTGGCATCCTCCACAAAGTTTATGAGGCGTTAGAAGCGACTCACCCGAAAAGCAGGGAGAAGTCGTGCTAAAACGCAACGCGCAGCGATGTTGTTCCATGAACTTGCGAAGCACATCGTCCGTTGTTGGTTGAATTTAGTCATTGCTGTATATAAATATTTTCGATTGATTATCTATTTAAAGCGACTGCTACTGGTTGTTGTAGGTTTTGGTATAGAACAGGCATCATTCGTTATTTTGTATCCAGACTACAGTTGTATCTGGGTCCGCGCTCGGGATCTATTTTTCAACGTTGCGACTCTTAATCATGGTTGTGTTTCAAATGTAATTCAACGACGAACTGCGGAAAACTTACCCTACGGACTGGTTGGACTACGTTTCATTTCTTTTTAATGTGATCATGTTTCCGTCGTTAACATATGTTTTATCACTGGGAGCTGTGCTTTTATGCATTGGTACTGCTTATTCTGCGTTCAGTTCGTCAGACATTCCAAAGTTACTGGTGATTGCGTTTGATGGCTTACGAGTTGACTCTGTTACACAGGTTGGTCGATTTTTATAATCGCTCGTCGAATACGATTGAAATTAAGACGTATTAGCTGTAGTACTCGCGTCTGAGAATACTGATCTTATTTCTTTTAAGTTATTAACTTATTAGTGAGCTCTAAGACAATATTATTTAAGTAATGTCACGTTTTTTAGGCTGATGTGGTCTGAAACATATCTTGAAGATAGTTTTCGTAAAAAGTGTGGGTTAACATAAATGAGGTTTATACAATTAGTAATTGGTTGAAATTAAGGATTTGTTTATACTAGTACATTTAGTTCAGTACTGATCATTTTTTGCACGGCTGAATATCCGGCTCCGGCAACAAATCGACATCTGACTCCGGTTTCTACATTGCCCGATATTTATTGCTCGATCAGAATGTGCAACATAACTTTACATTAAACTATTGTTGCGAGAAAAATCACGTTTAGCAGTGACGTTTGTTGAAAACGTCGGAATTAAGACCATCAAGAAACGTAATTCATACTAAAATCCGTAAAGGAAGTAAACAGAAATAATTTTAGCAAATAAGTAATAATTTAGCGTGACGTTTTGTACAACTGACTTGGATGTATTTTGCTACAGGAATTAATGCCAAATCTGTATCGATTTAGTCAGGAAGGAGCGTTCGCGACACGTGGTATGAAAACTGTTTTTCCGACTAGTACAGCGTCAAGTTTCTATTCTTTGAGTACAGGTACATATGTTAGCCAAATCGTCGCCAGACATATATGTAGTATACTCATGATGCATTTCACCATCTTATTGTTAATGGAGATAATCTGACTGTCCCATGGCTCTGTGTGATACGTGATCCACCATGTCAATGTTTACTTAGTACAAAAATGAACAATAATTGAGCACAATCACTTTTGATTAGAGTTGTCCGGGGCCGCAATTTTTACCGCGGCCGTGGTCAGGACTGGCACCACCAGGGGCCAATGAGTATTCTGTAAGACAGCACGTACCTATTTGGTTTTGTCAAAGTACATTACTGTTTATCGCCAGACTAACAATTTTTGTTGAAAAATGAACTATTGAGTCTCGAATCAAAGTTGTCTATGATATACTGTATCGTAAAAAATGAATACAACTACCTACAATCTTTCTAAACTTTTTGCATAATCGAAACGCCAGATTCTTAGCCAACTTTTCAAGACGCGCCAAGTTGTGTAAATATTGCATTCAAACCATGGTTCGTGAACCTGGGCCGGGGACAGGCCTCGGGATATCTCTTTTGGTTTTCTAGCATTTATAAATTGCGGTCTAGCCGTGTAAATTTAGTAAGTAATACATCATGGTCTGAAATCGTGCATAAACCAGAAATTTTCAAAGGTCAACTTCCTGATTCGTCAGGAGCACCTATAATTGAAAATATATCCTGGATTTAACTGACAAATTACACTATACAGGAAGTCGCCGCGTCATGTTAAAATTTTGTTTTCATGCGAGTTTGGTCAGCACGCACGCATTGCCACACGTCGCCGTTTGTCACTTTGTACGGCGCCGAAATCAGGTATTCGGCTTCGCACGGTACAGCAAAGTATAACGCAACCCTTAAGATGGCGCTATACGTGTCGTACAGCATCGACTGGCGCCTGAAGCAAAAATTTTTTATTTACAAATTGATATGTTTTGCCAAGAGGCGAAACACGTGCGCTGCGGTACAGTGGGCACCGAACGGCGGCTGGACGACGTTAACATAATAATCAAAAAGTATAAACGGTGTTGTTTGGATTATTGGTTGCTCTAAATCAGTTATTAGAAGCAATAAAGTAAACTTTGCAAAATTTTGCAAAATATCACCTTGTACGTTTTTTGTGTTGCAGGATTGTACACAAAGTATCACGGGATAGTCGGCAATATGTTTCGTGATCACGCAAATAATAATATAAAGTATGATTATTGGAATTTTGGCAACGATACGGCAGTTAGTGATCAGTCGCTTGATGAACATTGGTATGTTTTTATTTTTGATTTAGTATATTGAAATGATGTATGTATTGTATATGGATGTCTGAAGTGAACACTGCAGTTTCATGCAAAAATCGTGTATATCTGTCCATTTTTGGCAATTTTTTACTTTTATACAATTTCTAGACCACGGAAATGTGTAGAATCTGATGGTAATGTTCGTAGTGTTCCCGTGTGTCCAACCGAAAAAGCATGTATGTCCAAAGCAGCTTGTAGTGTAAAAACGTGTATGTACGGTCATATTCGGCAATGTTGAGTATATACACGATTTTTACTGAGAAGTTTCGCGATAAACCGTGCATGTCCGTTGGGTCAAAAATTGACCATTTAAAACCGTGTTCGTAGTACATAATTTTGAACATACACGCTTGTGTATGGCACATACAGACCGAGCAAAAACCGTGTATGTCGTGAAGTGATATTGATATTAACGGTACCGTTCTCCCAGGTACATGCTTACGCAAAAGGTACCTAAAATTAGAAGTTTAATGTATTTAGCAGGCATGCTGATACTCACGAAAAGTGCAGATTATTAGCGGTGCGGATTAATCGGCACGCCCCTACTCACGTCTCGGGAAAATTTGTGACTGCACATCGTAACGGTGCAACCGGGGTAAAAAATACCGGAGCCGGAGGTCAACAAAGTTTGCCGGAGCCGCAGCCGGAAGTGAAACCGGAGGTGAGGCGAGATTCGGTAAAACCCGGACCCGGAATTTTTAAGAATACAAACCCGGACCCGGATTTAAGTTTATTGACTTAAGCTAAGGCTAGGGCCAAACATTTTTACAGGTTCCTGGACCTCGAAGCAATCATTTGCCAAGCAATCTTTGATTTAGACGAAAGACACTAAACTTAAATAAAATGTCGAATTGACGTAAAATCAGGCATGTCATGTCTCTGCGTCCCGACCATTCCATCCATTCGTATATAGCATTCGTAATCGTAACCCAAGTATATCTACGTAAATTATTCATTACTCAAAGGTGAAGACTGTTGACCAACTTTTTCGTTCTGCCTCTTGCTTTTACATACGAGATACGATAGTTATCGTAAGAGAAATGTTGAGAGTGTTTTATTTCTAATGTATTTCACACTATTAGCGTTGGTTGTGCAACTATCTGACAAATTCTTTAACCTATTTAATTTAGGTGCGATACCGTTACTATTCAGAATGTGTGCGCGGAATGTTAAAATCATTAAACTAATTTAATTTCAGGTATTTTGTCCGGGTATTTTTGTAATACCAGGACCTGGACCTGGAATGATTTGTTGTGAAAACCCGGACCCGGACCCGGATCCGGATTTTTTCTGCGAAAATACCCGGAATACCCAGACCCGGACCCGCATGCAACTCTAGTAATGTGTTGCTAAATTGTTCGGTTTTACGCTTATTTTTACGAAATCTCGATCGTAATTCTTTCTTCAGAATTGCTCCAAATGTTAAAGCGAAACGCACCATACAGATAAAATTTCTATCACAATGCACAATTTCACTACCGAAATTGCCGGAACCTCCGGCAAAAATTTTACCGGAGCCGGAGGTCGATTTTCTGCCGGAGCCGGATGCAGGGCTCCAGTTGTACTCTGATACATAAGAATTGATTCCAGAGTTTTGGGGCTTGTCAAGAAAGAAGATCGCTCCAAATTCCCAGAAAGCGTTAATACCGTTTTCAGCTACTTGGCGTTTACAAAATTGTGCACTTTAAATCATGGAAACCAGTGCAATAAAATTTAAAATAAATAAGTGAATTTTCAGATTGGCCTGGTCCAGTCCACATCACTAACAGTAATGACATTTCGCAGTTTAATCTAGGAACCTTGTTTATAGTTTTATCGATCGCGTGTTTTATGCCTGTATTTGGTTAATTCGCGCTGAATTTTTGTGTACTCTGTATAGCCGCAAGTTGTGTGGCGATTACATCTAAATCCGGCTAAATTCCAATTAGCAATTTTCAGAATTTTTGCACCGTAAAATGTGAAATATATTGTCATTAATGCTAGCGCATCTCCATTGCCGGGTTGACAGGTGATGGAAGGTGTATACGAACCAACAGTGGCGAGCTGAAGAAATTTTGCGATGTAAATAATTAGTCGGAAGCGCACACGGATTTTTTTACAAAACAGCTGAAAAAGATCGAATGATGGAAATTGAAATTAAACGCTCTACGTGTTCGGCACAATTTATAATTTGTGAACTTAAAAAGATTTCCTAAACACACTTTAAATTGTGTGAAATTTCGATACTCAGCAGTTTTTCTTCAACACCGAAAAATCCTGAATCTAACACTGTCGTTTTCCGGCATTATTTTGTTGGTTTGCGTCCAATAAAATGCTGAATTTGTTCGTTTTTGATTATTAAGCAGAAACTGAAAAGTCAAACTCAGCGCCAAATCAACGTATGCCCGTCCTCATTACAAGTGCCAGAATCAGCCCGCCGCAAAATTTATGTGTGTCAATATCTCAACGAACATACACGGTTTTGCTCACCAAAATAGACTGAAAACATGGGCAGACACGGTTTGTAATGAAAATTCACTGAGTTATTGAGTGAAACGCAAACCCTTTAGTTTTTGCATTGGACGACCTTTCATAAATAATTGTATAATCTTGATGGGTTGTGACCATCGTATCCATTGGGTGTTCCGCAATCCGCATAAACAAAACACATAAAAGTTGTAAAAACCCAATTTACCAACTTAAACCCTCAATTTTACTCGACGTGGCAGCTGTTGATTTGTTGTTTTTAAGCTTAGTTAAAGTAAGGCACATATCAGGCCCTTAGCTTGGTTAACTCAATGGATAGTAACCCATGAAATTGTAATATTTACATTAAATTCGTTTTTATCTAGCATTGTAGATCAGAATCGACGGCCTTTCTGAAATCGTTATTTTGATTTGAGTCATGGGTTGTCCTGATATCAGGTTCCGGAATAATATCTGGCAAAAATCCAACATCCGTATGCGGTTCTGATATCCGGTGTAAACCTACCGGTTACTGGCTATCGGCGGTTGGGGTCCCAAATATCTTAAAACTATTTTAGATGATACTAGACGTTTTGCTGCAACTGCATTTCCGGACAAATTGCATTATTTGAAATCACTAATCGTATAATTCTGTACTACTCAACTACTGTCAACAATTCGCAAATTTAGATGCTATATCCGGTTAACATCCTGTTCGGTAAATAGTTTACTATCCGGCTCTGGTTCCGGTATCCACCAAAATCTATATCCGGTCGCACCTCTGGTTTAGGTATCTGTCGGGTATTCCGATATATTTCCTGAATGAATATGCGAATATTGAAATGCCGACGGCTGTGAATCAGATCGACGCGCAGCTTAAGCGTCGTACGGGTTGTCAGTTTTGGCCAGTTTGTGATCGTCGCTCAAGTGACTATTCTGTTAGTTACGTCAAACGATGGAAAGACTACGGGAATTATTCGGTTTGGTGTTCGGATTTTGACGAATTGTTTAAAATGTTCAATGATGCCGATTCGCCGATTAATTTGGGTGAGATGTTGCTTTAGATTAACGTTTGACCGGCACATAGTTTTACGTGGTTTTACTTTACAAGTGGATTATAAATTTGCTGGTTGCACGCATTTCCAGTAATTTTTTTGTAAACACACAACTGTTATTTTGTTTACTTTTGGCCGTGGCACTACAATAAAGTAGTTTAAGTTTCGGCCTAACTTTTTTTGCTTAAGCTAGGCTTAAGTTAGGACATAGGTTTATCCTTACGATTAGGCTTAGGTTTTGGCTTAGACTTAGCAATATGCTTATTATAATACTTCTGTCACAGCGCTGTTCTGTACATTGGTCCAATCGAAAAAAAATTTTTGCAATGCAATATTGTGACAGCCGTTTAAAGGCAACCGTATTACTGTGCTAGAGACGGAATTCTAGTTCTGGTCAACTTTGCTAGTCACCTATACATCTTGCGTTGTAATGATAAGTTTCACAACTTTCAAAAGGGTTAGTCAATGTCTAAGAAATTTATACTTTCTTGAAAATACTGCTGGTTTGTAGAAACTTAGATTTGGGCAGTGTACTTGCAGGTATGTTCTATATATCGGAGCCTGATGAAACGCAACATTTTTTTGGTCTATATTCTGAAACGGTGAGCTTCTAAAGCAATGTGTTTTGCGATGTACAATAACATATATTTTCCATCGGTCATACTTTTACGTGTAATACATTGTCATTTTATATATATACGTATTCCATGGACTATGGCGCTATCGCTTGTTAAAGTTGATTGTTTTAATTACTTTACATAGTTGCTTCGTTTTTTGCACATTATGTATAGTTTACTGAGTATCATAAGCATGTAGAATATCAATGTTGATGTTGGAATGTTAATTTTATACTTATAGATCAGTGCTACTTATTATTTTATACGTGATTTTTGGACTTTCGCATTATATACTGTTCTTCGACAACCTTTAAGCGTCTTAGCCTACTAAACCTAACCCTACGCCTATATATAAGCTCCAGAATATGAAAAGTCGGAACCTGCTCGGTTGAAATGCAGACAACACCTTTTTTGTTATGAAACGTGGTGGCAGCAGAAGTAAACATGCTTACTACCGTTTATATGGCTATAGTATTGATTAGCACGGTAGTGTTTTGTTTTGTTTATGTAGTTTATTGTTATTTTGGAAGCAGTAAATTAAATTGTGGACATCTGAGGCTAATTAAAAATTCAGTGTGTATGTATCAATTTCGGTTTGTAAACATAATTCCTTGTTTTAGACGGAAGCCAGGTTGCGAGAATTGGACCGATTTTTTGAATATGTTATTTCGTTGATCGCCAGTACAACCAAGAACAATATTCGTCACAAGTTGAATGTGGTGTTGATATCTGACCACGGTATTGGAACATGATTTTGTTAAATTAAGCTATTTTAATTGGATAGTTAATTTTTTATTTTGAGTGATGGCTTTTTGCAATTACAGTGTTTTGCTTGGAGCGATTGCAGAGCTTTTTGAGTGATGCCTTTTAAATTAAATTTCTGAAGAACTGAAGACGACGAAATTAGCGAAGATTTAGTTTGTTCACTGTTTCGTGTTTCATCGCTTACCTTTTGTTGTTGCAAGCGAGCATATTCTCATACTTTTTTTGAACAGGTATGTTTTTGTATCTAAACCGAAACTTTGTGGTGTGTAATATGGTTTTCTGTTGGCCAGTATTTCAGTAAATATTTGTTTCAGGACATGCAGAAAACAACATATACACACAATTGATATCGATGGACGGTATTGTTTCTGAAGAAATCCAAGCTCAACTTGAACTTAGTGCTGTTTGGTCGCTAGTTCCTGTCGATAACAAAAGTATTTCAAAGTGCATTATTTTTGACTGAGTTTTTTTACTAGATTAATTGAACGAACCAGAGCTAAATTAGCATAATTATTCGAAGTGCTGAATGAATAATGAATAAACTAGTCTCCATTTTCATTGTTTCAACGGTTAATTGTTTAATTTTGTAATAGTCTTAAATGTTAACTTTAGCAGTGAAATGCTTTATCACAGATTTGTCCAAGATTTCATGCAATAAGGAGGAACTCTGGTTTTGTCAACAAATGATTTCATGTATTATTGTTTGCAATATTACTGTTAACGGTATTGACTGTTTCAACTGGTTTACAACGTTAGCGATTTAATAATATTATAATTGTTTTAGAACGCGAACGCAAATTTTGGGTTGATTTATATCAAAGGTTGAAACGCTTCGAGCCTGTCAATCATTATACAGTTTACTGGAAAAATGATGAGCGCATTCGACATTATCATTGGGTTCACCCAGACCGAGTTGGTGAAATTGTTTTGATTGCCGATTCTGGATATTATATTTTATGGAATAAAACGGTGGAGGTTAGTGTTGCAATGCGTGCAAGTAACCCTGTGTTTTGTTACGCATTTATCTTGAGTTTGCCAGTTGACTGTGGTGTAATATTCTTCTTGTCTCAGTTCCATTTTGTTAGCCTCGGTAGGTTCCAAACTGAGGCTGAAACTGAAAAAAGTGAGTAATTGATATTGCAAATTGTTTTTCACGTGTTAAAAATTCTTTTTTGACTGAAAGCCGGTTGTAAATATCTCGGTTTGCCTAATGTTTTCGCTGTCCAACTTCAGTCTCAGTCCTGGTTTTTAACCGTGACATCAATCTCTGATATTTTACGATGTTGGAAGGGGTAACTTTTAAAAGGTTTGTAATAAAAACTTATTCATTTTGGTTATGGCGGTTTGGATACTGAAGGTTGTTGGTATCAGTGTGTTAGCGTTTACCGTTGCGTAAATTCCGGCGAATGTAGCTGTCTACAGAATGACGAAAATAAATTAGTCAATATTTTTTACTTAGGGCTATGTTTTTTCTAAACTAAACTCGTAAATTTTTGAACTTATGTTCCAATCAACTTATTTTCAACTATTAGGTTGGGTTTTTTTCTTTTTATATGTATGATATTTTTACTAAAGTAATGCCATAGTTTTAGAGCTTTCGTTATCAATTTCCAAATATCACCAGCAGAGGAGAACATGGTTATGCGAGCGAAGACGAGAACATGAATAGTGTGTTTGTCGCAAAGGGTCCAGCGTTTAAGTCGCGATATAAGAGTAAGTATCGTTTTTTATATGTTGTTAGTTTAGTAGCAAAATTTACATTGTTAATAGGATCTGATAATCAGTGCCGCGGTTAGGATATCCGAAGCTTTCAACGCTGTGAAACGCAATATTATGATGGAGCAAGAAACGTCACGAGCCAATAGCAAACAAGCGCGAGTAACGTCATGATTAACTTGAATTGCGTCGAAGGCGAAAAAAATGGAAATAGCATGTCGGATAACTTGTGCCGGAGGCCAGTTCTAGGACGTAGGGGGGTGGTATCCACGGAACTGCTGCTAATATGTCTTGATGCAGACTGCAACCAGCAGTAGTGGACAACAATTCGCCAACAATTAACGCATAGATCAGAAATGCTTGCATTTTCTTGCTTTTGGTCTATAAAATTTGAACTTATAGATGGTAGTTAATTTGAACAGTTTTCAGACATTGGAAATGGTGTATCGTACAAAAAGTTTAGTAGAGAAACGTTTATGGCAGACATTGGCGCTCTTAGAAATTATATTCTCAAATTCTCAAGTATCACTCAATTTTTTCTGCTAGAAATTTAGCCGGCTGCTCGAAAGTTCGGGCGGGGGCAGGGACCACCTCTTTTGGTAGAAATCATGTTTTAGTTGCTGTGTTTATGCTATTTATATTTTAGTACACCAAATATTCCGAAATATTGATCTGTATCCGCTGTTTGCGCATGTTCTCAACATAACGTCAATAATGCCAGCAAACAATGGATCGCTTGAAATTGCTCATCAACTATTGGTCAATTTTTCGGGACCGGCTGAAATCCACGCGTATTCCAGTTCTGCTGCTTTGGTGCATTCTATTGCTTATAGCACCAGCTCTGAATCAGTATTAATGGTCATTGGTTCTGTTGTTATACTGATTGTTGTAGTTGTTGGTTATTATTCCTCCGCTATCCATATGTTTTATAAGACTGATAACTCACTAGATATTCGAGATAAGTTCGCGTTAAGCTCGGGTTCTGTACAGAGCGAAAATGGCGGTAGTAACGGAGCTGACCGTGGAAGTGTTAGAACAGGTGGTAACAGCCAAATTTTGTCTCAGCGAATGATGGGGTGCGCGGATTCAAAGGTGCTTAGTAGTGCTGGTCAGAAAGTGAACAAACTGAATAGAAGGAATGATGATAAAGATGGCCGCGGACATTTGCTGATTGATATGAGCCGTGGGGTAGCGTCGGAGTTAAATGGAAATTTAGATGAAGATGAGCTTTAGATGCCTTCTTAAAGTAGTCGAAGAAGAACATTGTGGTCGAAAGAGCATTTTGTTGAAAGAAAATGCGGCTTTAATGTTATTGGTATGTGCATGGAGGGCCTGGGTATCTGAATCCCCTTTAATATCTGGCGAAAACTCGATATCCGAATGATATCCGGCATAATCTTACCTGATACCGGATATTTATAATTGTGGTTAATGGTTCGCACATCTCATATGTCGATTTTCAGTTTACCATTGAACGGTTTCGCCTCAACGATTGATTTGCCACCAAAGATCGGTTTCACCCTTGCGGTTCGTTTCATCGTTTCACTCTAGTTTTTATTGCGCCAGTAATTGCTTAAATGTAGTTACTATCTTTTTAACAGGAACATGCAACATATACAATGTTGGTCAAGTACTAAGCAATTTTTGGCTAGTTTCTATTTGCAATTTTGTTTGGCTTATGTTTTTACTCTGTGTTTTTTGGCGTTTACTGATGTGCTGCTCTTTTTACAGCATGTCAAATGATAATGCTAGGTATGCAAATTGTATCATCTATATTATCACAGAAGGAAATATATTGTTATAGGATTTCTCTAAATAATCATTACTAGCAAACGAGTTGTACGAATGTACAACTGTAGATGTGCCGATGTGGAATATTTAACAGAATTGTTCATAAGCATCTCTAAACGTAAACTTTCGCCGCGTATTCATATACGTATCTTGTAGTACCAAACTCATGGTATATAGCCATTGTAGCGAAAAGATTGCATGGCTGTGTAGCTCACTGGTTAGAGCAGCGGACCGGTAATCCGTACGTCGTGGGATCGAGCCCCACCGAATCCGCCGCAAAATTTTCGTGAAGGACTCTATATGGTACTGCTTAACTTAGCATTAAACTCATCTAAACAGTCATGACGTGACCCTATCAGTGATTCTGTGTATTCAATATTCATAATTTTTGCAAGACGATAACGTAGAAATATACAATTATTAAAAACGTTCACTTCTCTACTGGAAAGATGCAAAAAATACGTATATGTCGCGTTCTAGCTTCTATAGAAGATACGAAACTTTATTTCAAAACAAAATTTTAGCTTTCAACTCTGACAATGAGTTACACCAGAATACATGATTCGGTGCTGCGAAATTTCAAAACTTGTGTACATTATGTGCTTGCATATATTTATTTATTTATTGGCCTATGTCAACAATAAAAGCGTGCCCAACGACCCTATTCCTATGCCTGAAGTCTATGCATAAGCGTAAAGCTAATGTATGAGTGATCCTAAGCATTAAAGGCGCAGACCCCTATAATCAACATGGACCTAATTATCTATCATTAAACGCCTTGATGTAATTAATTGCCATTTGTGTGAGCGAATTAGTTTGATACTCATATCTTGGGCCAAACAAAATCTTAAATTTAAGACATTTAAGTGTGAAAAATTTTAGACCAGTATTTCTGAAAAATTTAAATAAATGTCTTGAATTAAAAGACATGTTGTCTGGAGTCTGTATCAAACAAACGACCCGGCCCTGTTCTACACATTGGCCGTGGTTGCAGTATCATAAACTCAACCGTGCCTAAGAACTGGAGCCAGACGTCTATTTTGCTCAAACTTTTATGCAGTTTTGTCATTTGTTGTTTGTTCTGCGTTGAAATCAGTGTAAGACATATTCAATATCTATTGAGGTTTGCAATCAATATCGGTTTTATGCGGTGTCCAACAAAATAACGTTTCCTGGTTCTGAGAGAACATCTTAGTACGCGAGTTTGAAGTCTCGCTAAACATGCAGAAAAAACATTTCGCCGTCGTTCAATGTCTGTTCTTTTTTTAAAAACTTCAATTCATCAAGTGTTTCAGTATATAGCGTTCTTTTTAAAAAGACTACGTTTTTCATCGACAATATACAGTGCAATCAAATGCTTTCTGCAATAAATTGCAAATTGCGTTCCTGTATTTTATATATTAATATATTGCTGCAACTGCATTGCAAAATATACATGCTTAAGAATTCGTTGCTTTTTTGTTGACATTTTGTAAGCTTGCCAACTGTCAAATTGTTTAAAAAATTGTTCTGAGACAAGATAAACTGCATTCGGCCGCCTTCCCAGCAAAGAACATTTTTTACAACGACAACGCGTAAAATCTATTGGTGCAGTTTGCATTTACCAATTGTTATGGTTTTTATTTTATAACTAAACGAATTTGCATTTGAAGAGTTTCGTGCTTCTGTGTTTTAGATATATACCTAAAGTTTCAAAATGTGCGTCTTAGGGTTGCGCTATACTTTTGTTGACGTGCGGCACCGTCCATCACCCGCACAATACCGTCCGGCGCCGTCCATCACCCGTACGGCGCCTTCCGTCACTGTGAGATATTACGCAAATGACTTACGTACGATAACGTACGGTGACGGACAATTACGGACGGCGCCGTACAGGTGACGCACAGTGGCGGACGGCGCCGGACGTCAAGTACATATAGCGCTATCCTAAGCGTTAGTTTCCTATTTTTTAGCTGTTATCAAATTTTTTGATAAATTTTAATATGTGAGCAGAGTAAAATTTGTATTTTCAACCCTGTCAGACAAATAAAATGGAAATTTCAACAATTGAGGGGATACGGGGTTTGCCAAGATTAAACGATTGCATTTCGTAATTTTTTGAGACGGCCTGGAGGCCGTCTCTATTAAAAGCAGTTGATGTTTCGGGGTGTAAATTTTACCAAATTTGTAAAATGCAAAAAATGATAGTTACAACTTATTTAATGAATTTTCGGTTTTCTAGGGTAAATGACAGTTGTAAAAATTTAGCTTTCAACAACAGGGAAAAGAACTGAATTTTTTCGAGGGTTGGTTCACATGTGACCCCCTAAAGTAAACCCTATTTACCCCCCTGATTTTGAAAAACCTAGTTTTGATCTTTAAATGTTTAAAATTTACATAATTTTACACCTAGAATCAATGATGCGTATATTGTGTATAACATATATACGTTTTGCGTAGGACTATTAAAAACGTTTGTATTACAATAGTTGCATCATGACCCAGTGGTCGAGTGGTATAGGTGCTGGACTGCGTATCCCCAGTTGGTGGGCTCGATCTCACCAATTTCGGTGGATATTACCTTTTTTGATTTTGTACTTCAGATCTATAGCTGTGTTTTTAAATGTTAGTAACACCTATCACAAGTTGGTGATAGGCAGGGTGTAAACCGACAATAAAAATAACGAAAGCGTAAAACGGATATTGAAGTACAAAAGTTTCAAAGATGTTATATTTTTCTGGCACCACAGTTGAGGTGTCCAAAGGTCACCGAACTTTGTAAAATTTTAAAGAAAAAATAGTGTATGCACCGATATTTCTTAGATTTTGGATGAATTTCATAATTTTTACTTCATATCGAATAATTACAGCATATGTGTAATAAAAAATTGCGAGATCCATCTGCGATTTACAACTAATTTTAGCATAAAAACAACAAAATTTCCGGTACTTCTATACGGAAAATGAAAACTGACACCGATTTTACCGGAAAGGAAAACGGATATCCGACAACACCCTGGTGATTGGTCATGTAACTTTCTAATCAGTTGGTGAGCTTTGAAATTCAGCATATATTTTTAGATTTGATTTGTTCTACTTATGCGCAGAATTTGAGATCCGCAACCATATAACTTCATGATTTTGAAAACCCATCACTAACTGGTTTCACGGTGCTTACACATTTTGGAATACGGGTCCACTGTTAAGTTGTACTGAAATTTTAAGATTTCAAAACAGGGGCGTCCGCAGAAAATTAATGTTTGGCGGGAACACCGAATCATTTTGCGGCGGCCTACAATTGCATCTGAAGATTGTTTACTTTTGGACCTAGTGAATTTGGTGGCACCAGCCAAATTTGGGGGAGGGCACGGCCCCCAATGTCCCCCCCATGATGACACTCGTGTTTCAAACAGATCCACACGCATTTTATCAGGCAGAAGCAATTCCACAAATAGGCATATATATAACAAGCGCAATCGGATAATTTAGCATAAGCCGCAAAAATTAAGGTCTTTTCATTCGGCTCGCCAATTTCGTTATCGTAAAACAAGAATTTACGCAAACAGAAAAAATGTGTAATAGAACTTCCCTTCTAGGATATATAGTAAAATGAAATGACGGCAATTTAGTGATAAACTGCCATTACGGTTGAGTCATTTAGGTGCGTTCCAGTTCAACTTAAGCATTGAATCTTGATCTTAGGCTATTACTTAACCCTTTCTCACATGAATATTTTCAGTTTCATATGAGATGTATTTTCAAGGTAAGATTTGAACCACAGTCTCACGGATGAGAGGCGTTTACGATGACCACTGAGCTATAGGGGCTTGATGCTCGAGCCCGAGTAGGCTCTCACGTCTTTGAGTGAAAGGGTTAATAGTTTTACGGCCGCAAAATGTCTAATTGCTGCCGATATTAGCTCAATTGATTTCGAGTAATTAACGGAATTCTTTCTTTAAAGAATTCGCTCGAGTATTTGCTTACCCCGTCTCCCTTGCCGCTTTTAGGGGCTGCTTGTTAAAATATTATATATTTTATAAATATATTGACAGTGTTTCTGAAAATTTAGTGCAGTATTGACTTGTTATACTTCAAGTAATTATTTGAGGACTGTAGTGACCCGAATAAGAGGGGGACTGATATATATTTGGCCTCTCCAAAGGGTACACCCCTTGTTATTCGGTTACGGACTGTTATTTATTTTCAACCAGCCCTGCGCCACTCTTTCTTTTACTGATATATATCCGGTATTGCAACTATCCGTTGAATTAAACGGTTTTTACCTTGCATTAAAAACTTGAGCGATAATGCAGAGTTATACTTAGGAATGTACTTTCGAAATTTAAGTAAGCTTTAAAGTTTCAAACTCAAATTATTTGGTCCTGGAGTCATTTATGTGCTACAAATAGGGATAATTGACATTTATGGACTCTAATTAGGGTTTAGGTACTCTATCCGCTTACGGACTATTATTAGGGATACGGACTCCTATTTAATGGGACTCAAAATGGGGACCCCCCTCCCTCTTATTACCCCCTCTTATTCAGGTCAATACAGTAACTGGCTAAGTGATAACTTGACTTTTTAAGCAAAGACAAATCGACGAATATGAGCCCTTGTCACAACAACAAAGCAGTAGTTTTGCTCCATGTTAAAGAAACATCATTCTACAACTTCAATTAAAGCATAGTAAACATTCCTGAACTATTGAGTAATGTGCAATATATCAAATTTAGACAGTGACATAAGTACTTAATAACGCTTTTAAAAACTACAAAATGGTAAAGTAATTGCTTAGCACATATATACTTTAATTAATACTTGATAAGTCGTGCTTTTGTGCTTTCAAAAACCCAGCGAATATTAAGAATTATTAAGTTGTTCTAAATTCAGTGTACATTATGTTTTTCTTGCTTTATTAATTTTCTATGGTAGAACTTTGGTTTCTGTCACGCAAACAACAAATTTCTGCTGCAACGTATATATAAAATTTCTCGTGTCAACCCGAGCTTTTAGAACACAAAATTTATGGCACGTGCATTTTAGATTTGTTTTGACGGTATACGCGTGCGGAAATTCAATTTTTGTTTCCCACAATTATTAAAGGTATTATTAATACTCATTTCACTGGCTAAACACGGATTTTCATAAAATTGACGAATCTTTAACTCATAAGCAGTCAAAACGGGTAATACAAATTGTAATCTTTTCAAGTTGATTGTGCCTTCAGCAAAATATATGTTTTGCAATCGCTCGCAACTGCTTTGCTTGCACCCGTTCACGTTACTTATCTTCATATCCTCAGTTTCATGATAGCTTTTCATTCTCTTTAACGTAGCGTTATATTATGCTGATGTTGATTTCCCGGTTAACTTTATATTCTGTAAAAATGTAAGTTTCGAGCAGAGTTTTTATTATTAAATAACGGATTAGGTACAATTAAAACGTTGAACATGAGCTTAATGTCCTATACCCTAGGACCAGGGTGTGAAGAAGGCTCATTTTGGCTGAAACAAAATTGTGTGCTTCTGCCGTTTTCAACCTACCGGCATGCAAATCGCAAAAAAATTTTGACATCTCGTGCGAGAGAATATGCTTATTTTAATTGCGTGTTGATGTAATGTTAAGTGTTCGAAAAGATAAATTAGCAAAATAATACAAATGTATTTTTTGGGACCAGGCCTACACTTCAGCACTCGGTGAGTAGAAAAAAACATTTATCAATGGAAACTTAAGTTAAAACTCATTACCATTTGGACTGACTCTGTGCGGCGTCCTTCCTTAATTTTTACGCTCAGCCGGCAACTCATGTCACATGTTTATAAAATTAAAAGAATATTATTCTATTTTGTAGTTTTTGGCACAGCGTCAATTTCTTTTATTCAACCGGTGGTTTGCACGTTTTTGTATCATTCAAAAACGATGTTTGCAGTGCAGACTTGCTATTATTGTTACTACTCGACTGCAGTTAATGTCAACGCTACTGTAGTTGCGTTAAATACGTCCTCGACCAAATTAAAACTTCAGCACTGAACTTGATTCATAATACTCAAATATTAATGTTTACTTAAAGTCATAGCACCATACCCATGTCTTAAAAGTACATTAATAAAGTAATTTGTATTCTCCAATTTTATTGCAAAGTTAATTTCAATATTCATCGATGTTCGATTTTTGAAAATTTCTATTTTCCGTTTTTCAGTAAAGTATAAAATGAGAGTAAAAATTGAAAACTGCTTACTTGAATCACATTGAAATTTGAAACAGAAATATATATATTCCTAAATGTTATAATCAATATTTAATTCAATATCTGCTTTCGCTATCCCTTATTTTGCGTGTTTACGCGTTTTATGGTTGTCTTTTACCTACTGTCCGTTACACGTTTGGTCACACGGAATTTGTTCATGTATTTGGTTTTTTTGTAAAGTCGGAAGTTTACGCTGAGCTTCAATAATAACGAAACTACAAAAAAGTATTTAGTCACGCAAAGAAATCCAGCCAATTGAAGTTTGCATAATATTTTCCTTTTTAACCGCTTTAGCACTACTAAGTGCCCGTTTGTAAGCGGATGTTTTAACGCACCCTGGGTTTCTTAAACAATTTTTTATATATAGGTATATAGTGAAAAATATTGCTTACTTGGATGACACTATCGTGTTAATATACGACGTTTTGTTCAATTCTAGCGATGTCTATGAGCATAACACTAAAGTTTTAGTCCACAATTTAATAATATGACTTGCGTAAGTGATAAATTCAAATAAGGTGTTGAAAATTTAACCACATCAGCGGTTTGAATGACCAGTTATAAAGTATATTTAAGTTACTCTGCTGTTAAAGACAAAGTCAAATTTAATGCAGATTGAAAGTAAACTCTCGTGTATTTGTCTACAACTGATACAGAAGCGTGCTTTGTTAAGGTCAAAGTTTTGTTAATACTTTTTTACCGCCGTTGCAACTGTTTGTTGTTGTTGTTGTTGTTGTCGTCTTTTGCTTTTATGAGGTTTTGTATATATATATAAGAAAGATTGTAGGTCACATACATACATTAATATAGAACACACCATCTGAACGTTGTATATAACTTGTCTCAGGGGCATAACTACCATGGGAGACAGCGGTACTGTCGTTTCTAAAGACATCTTTAGACTCGCGTGGCCAAAAACTGTATCGACTGTATTAAAACAATTCTAAGTTAGGAAAATTGTTTCTTGTCTTCTGTTTAAAATATCTACGACCCCTGTAAATTCTGGTTGCACGTCTGTTTTGTTCGCGAGCCGTGAACGGTTTTGTAGCATAGTGCTAAAGCACACCGAGTTTATAAGATAAATTGAAGAAGTTTTTTTCCGGCGCTTACCGTACGTATTATATTTGCCTTCGGTTGTTCGCGCCTGCAACTGTACCGCCACTATTTATGATGCCTCAGGCTACTAGTTGACAAATAGCGCTGTGAAAAATTGAGGTTATTATAATAATTGTTTACGTCGTTCGTACACATGATTTGTCGAAATGTTTGAATTTTAGTTTGTAAAAAAATTATGGCAAGTTTGCTGAACAAATATCGAGCTTTTGTAGCCATGTGTGGTTTATGCATACGTGTGAAATATTTTCGAAATTTTTCTACATTTTTTTAAAATGACGAGATTTATTATTTTTGATTTTTTCATTGTTTTCTGTTGTATTATTTTTCGTCTTCGAATCATAAAAATGTGGTAAGCACAAAAAATAGCTTTCACCATTAGTTAACAGCGGTTTAGGCTTTTGCACGCTCACTGGTTCAGCCAGAGAGAACTCAAATCTAAGGCCATCCGCTCCCCGGCACCCCTGACAATCAAATACTGTGATAATTTGTTAAAGTTGTAATGTGTTAGTGTCCTGACGCTTGTACACTTGAGAAATTTCCCGCGAGGCGCTATTGAGAGCTTAGCATTAACACAAAATATAGCTTGTTCTAATCGCAAGGTTTGTTTCAGTATATCTTGTGTTTCTCGCGTAAATTTTTAGATGGGTTACTAGCTCCAACTATCGCTTCATAAATTTCTGTTTTTCCCACTGAGTGCACTTCTCTCACCTGTAACGTTAAGGTTTGTGGTGTATAACAATTAGCAGCAAGTGGTTATGTACTAGGCGATTTCAGTAGGCGGATCCCGGATTTGTTGAAACTATTACAGATTTACCCATTTTTAAACGTTTGGGAACATTTGCCAGCAACAGATAACCGAGTAGTACCGTCGGCGGTTCCACGCAGAGTCGACATTGGGTCGGTAAGTCATGGGTCAAAATTTTGGGAATTTTGATAGGTTACGATGGGTCATGGGTCAAAGATATAACCCATGCTTTATCACGTGTACCTAATACAATATAGCTCTGTTATCTGTTCAATTTTCTTTCACAATTTTTTAGCCGTATGTCTATGTTACAGACTTAGCAAACGTTTAAAGCGGTGTTTCGAACACATCGCACCACGGATTTTCCTGAAGGAAATCATTAATTTGTTTTCATTCTACGACAATTCGTCGCCCGAAAACTTATCACCCAACAGTGTCCTAAAGTTTTGGAATCAATCAAAAGCATAGTCCTAAGCGTAATATTTAGCCTAAGCGTATTGAGCTTAAACATAATAATAAGCGATGAATTGTTGAGCCAATGGAATTTCGAATTACAAGTTGTCATATGGCCAGTAGTCGGGCGACGTATTGTAGCGACACCATTAGTATATTGTTAACATATTTTGCTTTTTTCTTCTCAGAATTACATACAGGACGCTTAATGGGCTGTTATTAAATGTTGAAGCATCGTAACGGTGTCTAGACAAAAGCAGGTTCACAGTTAGAACATTATCATGTATAAAATATTATATATATGTGTATGTATTTATATCTAAAACAGTTTTTAATAATTATATGTATAACCTAGTGAAAAATGCAAATTGAATCTGTATAATGTTATGAACAATTTAAAATGAACGAGCCAAAAAATTGTCTCATTTACCAATCGATATGAAGATATTTCTAAAAGTAGCAGGAAACTTTTGGTTATTAGCGAACCGCAGCCGAAACTTGAATCATTGCAGTATGATGCGGAGCACTTGTGAATCCAAGAGTTGGATTCAGTCTATGCCCCCTGAATCAGGTCAAACTTCAAATTTGTATTATAAAACGTAACACTAAAATTGCTTTTCGCTTCTCGTTCGTTTCATTCCTGCCGAGATTTAGTTTACAATAAATATATTATTGCGCGGCATAGAAATTTCTGAATTCGCCACTGATCCGAAACATACGATATTAAATTTTGTCAGTGTAACGTTGATGAACAAAGAAAGTGCAGCTTAGGGAAAATTCTTGAAATCTAAGCCGAAAATCATATCATAACATTCCACATTAATTTTAAGGTCTGTCTGCGAAACGATATTAGGAATTTGTCTGTGAAATACCATAACATTCTTTGTTTAGTGAGAAGCAATGACGTTTCATAGAAAAATATTTATTAAGAATGCAGTTAATAGTTTTATATATCTGTGTTTCGAGGCAACCGTTTTCAACTTATTAAATCTGTTTTGCGTACGTAAGTTCCGAGAACATTTTGGAAGAGAAATACAACTCACAATATTTAGTTGTTTTATATATATAGTTCCGACCGCAAGTTTAAGTCTATTAAACGTAAGCCCAAGCTTTAGTTTAAACTTAAGTTATGCCAAAATTTCAAAATTGTGAAGACTGTTATTGTCGTAAATTGAAACACAAATTTTTTGAATATAAGCGTGTTTTATGACATCTGCGGCTCTGGATTGCTACTTTTTCAACCAGATTCGGTCACTATTTTTCCAAACTGTAATTTCTTGACCAAACAGTATTATGATAGTAAAATTTTCTTAGCTCCTGTATAACCACTGCTAGCAACCTTTGCTACTTATCGCTGGCTGCAGGCGTAGACCTAAGCCGTAACGTCAGAAAACATACACTAAGGCTGTGCTTGTAGCCAGTGGCGGATCCAGAAATTTTTGATAGGGGCGTGGGCTGGCAAAAGTTATGAAACGCAATTTTTACTGTATGCTCTAAGTTTGCCACTTTTTTCTGGTTTAAAATTGTAAGGTAAGGGATCTTACAATTTTATCACAAAAACATTTCTGTGAAGGAGGGGCGTACGTCCCCCCCTCTGGATCCGTTCGTATTCTCGTAGCTATTTCGTGTTTCAGCTATGTGACACACGACCGCAAAAATAGCTTTGAAAACCCTAAAAATCATTAGTCTCCATTTTGTTGTCGTGTGTTGTGTTATAGTGTTCTTTTTACGCGTTGTAGCAATTAAAGTAGACCGGCTTATACAAATGCTTTGCATGGGTTTAATAGTTCTGCTCAATCAAACGCATATACAAAACATTTCGAGACGAGATATATACCGGTGGATAAATTATGAGACAGGAAGGAACGATTAAAGTTTTTCCGCACGCAATTACAGGCCTGTTTCGCAGGACTTAGACACGGAGCCTAAAAGTTTTTACTGGGTACGGCAAAATTTTTTTCTAAAAACACTAAGCTTCTGCTGCCTCTGTTCTTCGTACGCATCGGAATTTGTTAGAACCGTAATAATTGTAAAACACGTTTCTAAGGATGAATCGGTTTTCACACGTATACCCTACTTAAAATCAAGTTCTTGGAAAAAATTCTCAATGGCTTAAACACAGTGGCAGCTTTATAGTTATGAGGGTATAATACGGGTATAAAATACCGTGAAATTTCAAAAAAGATAAAACTATAGCTTTACATGCTTTAAAACGTGATTGTCACGTAGTAGCAACTTTCAGCCACATATATTGTCAAAGATTATCCGTAGAAATTCGTGGTCTGATACCAGGCGGGGATACGCATGGTCATCCCCATCAACCCTCCAATTTCTGAACGACAATGGCTATCATTAAATGTTGTGATACCAATGCTTTGCACAGATGTCCAGTTGTAGTAATTTTAATACTAAATCTTACTACAAAATTTCGGTTTTGTGTCATTCCATTTAATTATACGATCCCTGGCTCCTTCAAAACTGTCCTCTGCTTTAACGTTTTGCATTACGAGAGTATCGTGGTCCATACATATTGGGACAATAAAGAGTCAAAGTGGATATAGAACAGCGACGTATAGATCGTGAGTGAAAGTATTTTGAAACAAAATTTTTGCTTTTAGTGTGTCAATTTTGAGAAAGTGAAAAACCAGAATTACAAACATTTGGCCAATGTATAGTTCACGGCCGTAAAGACAATATAAGCATATTCCTAAGCCTAAACCCAAGCCTACGCGTAGAGATATGCCCATACCTAAGCCTAAGCCTAAACCTTTAAAAATAGTCTAAAAGCTTAAGTTATTTTATAGCCAGTCCCGCGAAAAAGAGGTCCGCCCTTGTTCTATACAATGGCCAGAAATTTAAGTTGAGCGTAAAATTAGAAATGCTGCCATAAAAGAAACTTCGCGAACGAAGAAAGTGAGAAGCCACCCGAATTTTTAGCATCTATTCTCACTTCAAAGTATAGAGTCGCTGTTGCTGAAAATGTTACTAAAATGTGGGTGCGGCATAGTCTAACGTCGCATCCCTGACCCTCGTGCCACCAAGTCAGCGTATGGAACGAAGCGTTTCATTCTACGGGTATATAAAGTAAGTTATATAATAATGTCGTGTCAATAACAATGCTTTATGAAGGTGCAACCGGAGGTAAAAAATACCCGATCCTGAGGTAGCCAAAATTTGGAGGAGTCGAAGCCGAAAAAGAAACCGGAAATTAAACAAAATTAAGTTGTTAAAAAATCGCTCAGTGAAACTCTGCTGAATTTTTGCAGGTGTTATTTTTTCCTGGCAATTTGAAAAGAAACTAACCACGAAACTACAGGAAAAGTTTTAGCGAACCAGACTGCGGGAAAGCTTACCGAACCGAAATAGCAGAAAGTCTCCTAAGTTTTACCGAACCAAGACATATGGTGTTTATACAAACTTACTCAAATGAACTCACTTCAAACTAAAATTTGTTAATTGATTAATACAAAAATACAAACCTGTATTCATTTTAGGGCGTCCCGTTTTTGTCTGCAACAGAGTAAGCTTAAGCTTTAGACTACTCTTTTGGTTAGGTTTAGATAGAATTTAGGCTCCTACTTACACTGGTGCTACTATAGTTCAATTTGGAGCATTTTAGAAGTCAGAGGAAATACAACATATTTCTTACAAACAGCATTGTATATCAAGGGCGCATCGAAGATGCATCTTTCCACCAGTTTTATTGTGCTAAAATTTTGCGAAGTATATAAGTTTATCTTAATTTCGCAGTGGATATTCTAATAAATAGCAAAAAATGCTGCATATCTGTGTAATTAAAAGTGGAATGCCCCACATATCTTTTCTTAGAACAAACACAAACATGATTGTTCTGTGAAAAGAAAATTTGCATGCAGAGTGTTGTGCATTCGCTAGCGTTTTTGTATTGGTCAAAGCCGGCTGACTAGTACAGAACTATTTCAAAAAAACTTTTCCGCAAGCGGAGAATACTGGATAATTTGCTGACACGCAAAGAACATTATAAAAAATCAACACACGCCAGTACTGAGCAGTTCGATTCATGAATTTCGCTCGGGTCACTAATATGTTTCATGTTTCACTAACAGTAAGCTTCCTAAAACTGTAAGACAGATGTAAAAAATATAGATCACAACTATTTCTTCAAAAGTCACTCATCTGATGTCATGGAATTACTCCTGTATCGAATTAGAAGGGTGCTATGATTTTGTCGTGTGGTATCGTTGCGCGGACGGAGATGCAAGGCACCGCACAAGTATAGCGCCACCCTAATGCTTGTTTAAGATCTTTTACATATCTCAAACGAAACATATCACATTCTGCCCCTTCATTCTGCCATAATTTTATTCACACATATGCTTCGATATACAAAGACGCTTCTTATTCTTTAATAATCTATGTTGAGAGCGATATTTTTTTGGGTCGCCTGTATCAGCGCCATGCTACATACATGGCTTATGGTTGTGTTTATGTACGGCGCTGGCCTGATGAATAAAATTGTCCGTGCCTATTGCTGTATGGTGTTTCAATTGACCGCATGCGCAGGCGGTAGCCAGTATTTCTTTCCAAAGAGTATTAAAACTGTAACGAGTCTTCTGCGAGCTAGCTACAGGGCGAAGGAACCTGTGACCCCATGTGAAAGGCGGAAATTTTAACTGATGGCTTTCGGGGGGTTTTCCGTTTTATTTCCACAACCGGCATTTGCCCACAAAATAGTCAGCAGGTTTAAAAAGTTTTCGGGTACTGTATTGACCAGAATAAGAGGGAGGGTCCCCATTTTGAGTCCGAATCTATAGGAGTCCGTATCCCTAATAAGAGTCCGTAAGCGGATAGAGTCCATAAACCCTAATTAGAGTCCATAAATGTCTATTAACCCTAATTGTAGCACATAAATGACTCCAGGACCAAATAATATGAGTTCGAAACTTTAAAGCGTACTTAAATTTTGAAAGTACATTCCTAAGTATAACCACCTTTTATGATCGCTCAAACTATTGAAACGAGACAAATATACGTTTAATTCAACGAATAGTTAGTTGCAGTACCGGATATATATCAGTAACGAAGGGCGGCGGAGCGTGGGTTACAAACAAATAACAGTCCGTAACCGAATAACAAGGGGGGTTCTGATTGCGGAAAATTTGAGACCGAGGACATCGTAACTTTATAAAATTGAACTTTTCAAAAATTCAAATTTTGGCATGCCGTTCATGGGAGATCGTGACAAGCGATAACGGAAAAGTCATGGCTCGTGTATACTCCCCCACATTAACGCTTATGCTTGGTCTTTAGTCTCGAGATTAGGTTTAGGGTTCTATATGCCATACCATAGGTAATCTATAGGCATAACCCAGGGTTCATCACATTAACCTTTAGGGAACCTCCAAATACTTGGCACTCGTTTGGGGTACAACTTCTCTGTATTTCCGGCCACTCGCTTATTTATTGTAAGTGTATACAAAGGCACGCATATGAAGCCACTTAATAAAATGAATGAAATTTATCACGTTCAATTCTACTGGGACGCCGTGCGGCAGATTTGATGAGACGCGCGGTTTGTGTCTGGTCTGTTGTCTAGTAAATACCGGAATCACAAAACCTGTAAGCTATGAAAGGCCATTGTTATAAACAATGAACAGGAACCATTTTTAAGCATGCAGAATGGTGTGAACAGTGGCGGATGCAGAATTGCTTAGCGAGTCGCAGCACTGACTGATTCAATGGGGACACCGCTGCCTGGGCCGGCAACAGGGGTGAAAACTAAGATTTTGTATTAAGGTTCTGCACTAAAATGGCGTTTGGCTTCCCGGTCACTTGGCTCACAAGTTTTTAGAATTATTATATCTCGGGCTCCCCTTTCAGAAATGACTGGATCCGCCACTGCACGGAGGATTCGTTTTGCGTTTGGAAACTACAGTATTTTTGAAATCGTACCATATTTATCGTCAAATTTTTCGTGTATTTGCCCTGAAACTACACTGTGAGCTGCAGAAGAACCATTTTCATCACACAAATTTTCAGCAGGGCAAAAAATAAAAAGACTTCTTCCCATTCCCCGCAATCCGCTACTGCGTGTAAATAGGATGTTCAGGACGTAAGATGTTTTTTTACCTAATCACCTTCAGTAAAATTTAAAATTAAGCATTGGTTTTTATAACCTATGTGTTTAGAACCTCACAATAATCCATGTGGTAGAGTTTATAAACTCAGATCCACCCGAGCGAAAATCAATGCATGTAGTTCCGCGTTCGCCATATTAAATTTTGGCCTCTGTACAGGCCAATAGCCAGCTATCCTTGCTGGGCTCAAAAATTTTCAGGAAGGGCATACAACAGTTTTCAATGAGATGCAAGCAAGTTTGAAAAATTTCTAAGGAGTAAAAATTTTCCAGGGGTGCTGAGCTCCCCATGGCCCTGTTGGCTATGGGCACACATTTGTTATGAACTGAAAAGTAATAAATGTTTTCCAATCAGAAGGCATAAAAGTTAATTGTTAGTTAATTGTTATAGGCTTAATCTTTACCTAGTAGTACATATTATGTGCACTGATGCTGTTTTGTATCATAAGCCTGGGTTCATTTATTTCATAAGCCGCATGCTATTTAGCTGTGTCGTCGGTCTCCTGGATTTCAGAGCGAACCGACGTAGGTATATGACTTTATTCCCTGCGTCAGATAGCTATTGTTTGTCGACAGGGACTTGTCGGCCCATAAAATCAGGTGCGGAACGCTTTTGCGGGGCTGCAATAGACTAAGCTTAAGCATTAAACTATTTTGCATAGGCTTATTCTTGACAGGCTTATGTATAAGTCATCCTTATGCATAGGCTTAGGCTTTCGAACATGCTTATACTACTGTTCCGGCCTTGCTCTATACATTGGCATACTTGTTTAAAGAACCCTGTGGGACCCTATATGTAGCCTTATGTATCGTATACTTGGTATTTATGGCGCAATACACCTACATATTTTTCGTTCATAGTCTATTTTGTGTGCGCACTATTTTTGATCACCTCATGTTTTAAACTTTGAGGTCATAAAATTTGCACTGTTTTTAAATTCTTTGTTTTAGTTTCTAGTTGTGAATATAACAAGATTGCAAATTTGGCTCTTCTACATTTCAATCACATTTACGCGTAGGCTTAGATTTTAATTTTGGTAAAAACTTATGTTTACTAGCTAAGTAGCTATAACGCACCGGCGTTACCCAGGTTAAAATTTAATCTTCTGTCATAATCTGAGGCACACAGGCTGATGGCGTTGTCTTTATCTAAAGCTTAATAAATAGTTTAAAGACTTAGGCTTAGTTTTTGAGGCGTAAACGTGGGTTGCCCATTGTCCAATTTCCACTAAAATACAGAGCTGTCCTATTTTTAACTTGCTTAAAATAGGGCTGTTCCGTTTTCCTGTTTTTCATTGAAAATATAAAACTGTCACGTTTTCTCAGCAAAAATGTAGAAATGGCCATTTTCCCATGTGTTCAAAATTTGGCTGTCCCATTTTCCGTTTTGTTGTGAAAATATAAAGCTGTCCAATGTTCCCATATGCTGGAAAAATAGCTGTCCGTTTTTCTCTGTTATTTTATATTGAAGCTGTGTCATTTTCGCAACGAAAATATTTATTTAGCTGTCTCATTTTTACATTGGCCTGAAATAGGACGGCCTCATTTTCCCGCTTCTCTCTGAAAACAGCGCTGTTCCATTTTGTGTTCCATTTTGTTATATATGTCCGAAAAACTATCCGGGCAGTATGCGTGACCTTTAACTCTCACCCGAGCTCGAGGGCCTTGTTGAAACATTTTGACTGCTTATACCAGCAATAAGTTACACTGCGCATTGTTTTGCAGTCAAGATTATCTGGACATTGAAAGGTTTTTAGCGGTTCCAAAACAACTTCCGTGGTAAATGTCACCTATTCTGTGTTTACTCCCTATGAAAATTTGGCCTATGGGTTGAACATGAGTTTGAACAGTCTGGTGACCAAACATGTACATGCTACAATCCAAAACAGTGTAGGGCCTTATGCGTCCTAAGAATGACTATGAAGTGAAGCCACCTATCCTATGTTCCACTCCACAAAAAATAATCTTCAATGTAGGGAACTGCGTACAAGTACCCAAAACTCAAATTCAAAATAGACTTTGATCTTTCAATTTTTAAAAAAATCACCATCTCAAGTTTGACCTGGATGAGGACGCCTTTCACACTTCCTTACATTTTACCTTATTTATAGCAATTCCGTTGTGTAATCCTGAACGTACCTGCTTGAATTTCATTGGTCTGTTTTGCCACATAATTTAGCACTACCTCAATTAGTAATTGTATATTAAAGGCCAGAGCGGCAGTCACGACGAACAAGGAAGCCTTCTTTCGCCCTGATCGAAAAATTTATCGTTGCGTTTAACAAAATTCTGTTCAAAAAATTGATTTCCTGTTATATAAATTTTTTCTACCCCCTGAATTAACCAGTCCTGGTTTCTGGCGCTTGTCTGAGACACATTATTTCATGAAAATACATATCAATTTTTTCTATGCTTTAAATACATGATATGATTGAACGTGTACATACGGCCTCTGCTCGAAACATTATTTTTTCTATATTTCATTGTCCAACAACAAACATCGCATATGTTTTCTGGTTAGGATCTATTTTTGGCTCATGTATATATACTATTTTTGATTAGCTTCAAGGTTAAGTTCATAACAAAAAAATGATAAACAATCAAAGTTGGAACACCTAACATATGTATTTGGTGCGTCGTTTCAGCATATAACAGATTGGTCTGTTTTCATACTGACATCGGCTTAGCATGGGCGCCAATCTGTTCCCAAAAGTGGGGGGTCAATTCAGTAATTTGAACATGCTCACTTTTTGAATCAGAGAGTAATACAAAAAAATTATTAAAGTTTACTCCAAAAAAATTTTGACAGGGAAACACCCCCAAAATTTAAAATTTTGCTTCTGAAAATGAAAAAATCATAGAGAAAATTTTTACACAAATTTTGAAAAATTTGGCAAAATGCATTGCGTCATTTTTCGAACGCACTAGCGATGTGAATAAAAGCTCAGACGAATGACGAGAAATACGTTTTGTTTTGTTTGAATGCTGTCAGATGTACAGATTTACTTTTTAATACGCTTTACGCAGCTTATATATATATATATCCACAGTAAAAGGCTTCGTGAAATGCGTTGCAAAAATTTCCACCAGTCAAACCTTCTAGCGCGTTCTTTTTTCAGAAATTAGGGAGAAGAGTCAAAAGCGCCTACCAGGTATTATTTTCAAAAAGTGGG
Organism: Enoplolaimus lenunculus; assembly: GCA_030248215.1. Lineage (NCBI taxonomy): Eukaryota > Metazoa > Nematoda > Enoplea > Enoplida > Thoracostomopsidae > Enoplolaimus > Enoplolaimus lenunculus. The sequence goes on from JASANG010002596.1 coordinate 41,529, forward strand.
GGAGTCAAAAGCACCTGTCGAGTATTTTTTCAAAAAGTGGGGGGATTGTCGCCCATACGGCTTAGGAATCACTCGGAACATTGATTTTCTTCACGAGATGTTGGCGTTGCAAATTTCGCAACCACTTTAACTAGTGATTAACATAAGTTTATGTGCAAAACAAAACTGAAAATTAGTTTATGAGGATACAGGATCACATTAAAAGTGTTAGAAACTAGTAGACTATGCCTTAGCGCTTGATAGTAAAGCTGAATTTCCAATTCAAAGGTTTCTGCTTTTCTAAGGTTTGTAATCAAATTCATGATTGGTACCTGCAAATGGTGATTAGCAAATTTCTTGCAGCCAGTCTCTGTGGCACGTTTTGATCCCTTAAGCGCTTGACATCACTGAGGGACGCTTGAAATCTTGAGGGAAACCATACCAGATTCTTCGATTTGGAAAACTTCTAATTAATATCTCAGGGGGAACCTGAATTCATTTCGAATTTATAACACGAGCGGTTGTTGAAGTCTGCGTAGTTTTGATTGGGAAGTTCAGCGGCGGATAGAAGTTTCTGGCGAGGGCTGGCTGGCAAAAGTTATGAAACGCAATTCTTACAGTACCAATTTTCTGTGCGGAAAATGAAAAGTATGGAAATTACCAGTTTATCGCAAAAATTTTGTTGACGGAGGGCGTATGCCCCCGCCCACGACTTTCCTCGGCAGCCGCTAGTGGCGTAGTTCAATGCATAAGTGCTATTATTGTTTTCGGTTTATGCAAAAGATGTAACCTATACTGTTGTTGATTGAATAATAATTTATCGATAATTAGCATGATTTGCGATGTTTTAGCCGAAATTTTTTGAAATTTCAAAATTTATGAAAATCTAATCAATATGTGAATGTATGCATAGTCTACTGAGCTAAGCGCAAAGCAATTGAGCTGTTACCATTGCATTTTCTAACAGATATGTTTTTGTCAAATATAGATAATAAATATAATTCGCTATCTGAATAGAAGAACAAAGCCCGTGTACAGTTCCCACCTACCACATTTTCAGATTTAGCATAAGTTAAGCTTAGTCACCGCCGATACAAACATGGGATGGGAGCGTCCCTTAAATTCCAGGGTTGGGGACAAGAAGACAGAAGCGGGCCACAGATTTCTCGGTGTTTGATCCGAGGCTGTCCGAGCTCATGCTCGTGTTTACCTGTAAAGAATATTGTAAAAATAACAATTAAGCAAAAGTTGGAAAATGGTGGATCTAGGAAATAAACCCATTAAATATGCACGAAATCTTTTGACAGTTTATAGTTAGCCACCGCATACCAATTTAATTATATATTATCTTCGTTTTGCAAGCGAGCGTAGCGATCGAGAAAATTTGTTGGCGTTTAGCAATCTGATGTTTGGTCTGTGACGTGTCTCAAGCCAACAAAAGATTTCAAAAATTCGGCGGTTTTTGTTCCAACTGTTTAGGGTGGGAGCCTGTTTGCTGACGGTGCCCCCGAAAGACGGCTGCTCCGGCCCCGAGCTTAACATTAGGGTCTGGCTTAAGTTTTGGTTCAGGCTTTACGCGTACATTTAAGTTTGTGGGAGGGTGTGAATACAAGCCAGATGATTTTAACATTTGGCCCATTTCGCACGCTTGTTTCAAGGTGTTTGAGCTTTTAGTGTCACACTGTCAAACGTCTATAAAATCCTATGCCCTCCATTGCTATAAATAATTTTAAATTCTGAGTAATTATGATTTTGGAAAGGGTATACGTATGGTATACATAAAAATTTCGAATAGAGGTTGTTATGTTGCAAATTGAAAGAGTATCTAAAACCCTTTTACAATCATTTTGAAAGTAATTCGGGACCCCTAAACCCACTCCCTACCTACGCGCTTGATGGAAAGTCCGCTAGCGCATATCCCACGCAGAGATTAACTACATTCTTCGAATGGAAGTCATGGCTTAACTTTTCGAAAGAAGTTCAAATAATTAAAAAATTTAAATACAAATTTTCAATTATAATACCTGGCGGCGGTGGCGGATTCAAACGGAGGCTCAAAGCGGCGGCCACTATCTTAAGTTACAATATAAGGATCTCTATAGCGCTCCATGTGTTTATCCAGACCTAACAACTACTTGAAGAAAGTTTCTTGCAAATACAGCCCCTTTAACCCTGAATCCAATCTTTTGCGTTGACTTGGATTTAATGAAATCCCTAACCGTTGTGTATAAAAGTTTCATGAGTGTCTTTTGTTGTAACAGTTTTCGATTTTAATGATAGACCAGGCTTAAAACTAATCATACTTTTGAACAAGAACGCTATATGAGGCAACCGATGTTGTTTATGTGGCGACAATTTATTACTCCCCTAAGCCTTAAAATTTATTAAGAATTTGCGCGTTCAGTTTGCAATTGTTTGCAAAATTAAACTTAAATTCTGGTTTGTTAAACTTTTGCCGTTTTCTTGTTTTTATTGCTGCGCTGTAGGAGTTACAATTTTATGGTTTATAAGTATTTTTAGGAAACACATACGCTAAGGACCAAAAATGTTTAAATAATAAATAATATTGGTAAATTAAAAACGCAGCGTTCTGAAAGATTGGCCGGTACAAGGTTGTTTTTGAGTAGCAGGAAAAGAAGTAGCCAAATGTCGTTTCAATTCTCTTACTAAGTTTTATTACACTAGAGCGCGTACTCTTTAATATGTGTAGCACGTATTACCAGTTGGAGATAGATCATGTAACTTTCAAACCAACGCATGGTGAAGTTCAATTCAACATATTTTTCGCATTTGATTTGTCCTACATCTATATTAATTTTTGAGAACACCAATAGGCCTCAATAGTCACATGCTACAAACGCATCACAATTTTTTCAGAGGTGCAGTAAAAACGAACTAAAAGGATTTCAAACAAATAAATGTTCTAAAATTTTGTAATGTACTCTGGCTCATAGAATACGGGTATTTATGAAAGCTTCACCGCTCCCAGATTAATCCCTCATTGTAGAAATTAGCATCAAAATGTCGCTCGCCAGTCAAGCCCCATCAACTACACCAGCTAGCGCAACACCTCATTTCAACTGCAAATATGAACTAAACACCTCTCAAACCGAAATGGACCCCTTAATTAAATCAACCGACCCTTCCAGTCAAATTTGCATAACCAGTCTAGCATTAGCTCATCAGAGCGTTACCAACTCTCCGTCTGCCCCCGTCTTAAAATCGCTCTGCGATCAGACTCCCTCGCCGTCGTCTTGTGGTCCAAGTGGCAGGCATCAAAATTCTATAAATTGCTATCCTCCTCGAGCGAGTTACTGCCACCGAAGCGCAGCGACAACTTCGGCTCTGTATATTAAACAGTGCCGTGAGCGAGCAGCCGGAGCAGCTAGTCATTCAACTGCGCTTGCTGATCGGGACCGAGTCGCAGTTGGACGACGGCTTAAAGCAGGACTAGCAGCATTGAATAAAGGTGTTAGGCAGCCTTCGGCAGCCGGTCAACTGCGCCACCGTGGCTCAGACAGCCTGCCGCCAGCTGTAGATCAAGGACGCGCCACGGAACTGGTGGATAACGAGATAGAACAAGAACCAAATTACGAGAAAAATTCGTCAACGTCTTTTTCAAGTTGCAATGGTGAACAACATTTGCCGCATCGGCGATTAACTAACGACTGTATCAGTCGGTTTTCTCCACGATCCCCTTCAATTATTAATAGCAGCGGTCAGTCTGACAAGGATTCAAAATCAAAGCACGGAACTGGGGACTGTGAAAAACTTGCTGCCAAATCGCAGCTGAAATCAAGGCTTACACCTCACAATAGTTCAGCTAAATCAACTCGAACGTACGGGCGTTCAATTAGCTTAAACGAAAAAATTTTCAGTCGACCACAACTTTCAACTGAAGGTGCTATGAACGGATTTATTCGTCGACGAAAGCAGCAACGTAACAATTCTACAAGGCGCTTAAAAACAACGAAAAATGAGCAAGAATTTTTAAACTCGCCTATTGAAGTTTGTGAAAAATCCTCTGACTCACAAAAGCAACTAAGGTTGTTTCAACAAACCAGTACACCAGAAGCCCAATCCAAACCAGAACAGGAGCTGTATCCTGTCAACGCCAACCAAACAATACGTCGTTCGCAAACGTTCGCTGAGCGCTTTCAACCTATGCTACAAGGATTTCTGTTCAACTTCAAACGTCAAAATGTCCAATTGCATCAAAAATCAACAACACTCAACCATCGAGAAACCTGCGGTTCTGAAGAACACACCAGCTCGTCGTTTGGGGAAATTAGTAACCAAATGAGAAGCGATGAAAGCAGTAGCAGTGGTAACAATTGCGACATGATCAACAACAGCAACAACAACACAAACAACAGCAACAACAACAACGACAACAGCAGCAGCAGCAACAACAACAACAACAACAACAACAACAATAATAATAATAATGATAATAATAATAATAATAATAATAAGAGCAAAACCAAAAACAACGACAATGCAGAAGACATCCTTTCAACAGCTGCAAGCGGGCTTGGTAAGACATACGAATTTACTATCGAAAAAACGCAGAACGGACCATCAAACATTTTAGATACAAATTTAACATCGAATTGGCGATGGCGACAGTCGCCAGGTTTACAACCAACGTTCACATCTGAGAGGCGGCGGAAAATAACAAGGCCGCAGTCAGATTCTTCGGCAATTGAATGCAATCATGCCGGTCAAAGAAACACAAGAAGCATATCGGATAGCGACGGTGTTTCGAGCAGGCGGCGGTGTTGTAAGAAAAACGACAGTATAGCGACACAAAATAATTTGCCTAAATTCAAACAATTTATCAATCATTTTAAACGGGTTCAATAACTGTGGTATTGTATACGTGTTGTTTAACGAAAACACGGTGTGGTTATGCTCATTTTTGGCTCTTGAGCTGTAAAATTCAACTGATATATTCAATTTTGGTCCTTCTGTCAGAGTTAGGATTCTGATATATTACACTTGAATTTTAAATTCTGTCTTTGAGGTGGGTAGTTCAAGCAAAGTTATAATCTATTAGCGGGGTGCATTTTTTTATTTCAAGTTTTACGAAAAGTAGTTCACCATAATCTATTTACTGATGCATTTTTGCTTCCATATATATCGCTACTCAGAATATCCAATAGCAGATGCAGATGGGTGGCGGGTGGGCGTACGCCCCCCTCATCAGAAATTTTTTGTGTAAAAATGGTACCTTACAATTTTTTCCCTTCAGAACATTTTTTGTGTAAAAACAATTTTTCCCGCAGAATTTTTTTGTGATAAAATGATAAGGTCCGTCCTACCTTACAATGTTTCGCCCTCAGAAAATTTTTTGATGATAAAATGATAAGGTCCCTGCCATACAATTTTTGCGTTTTATAATCCGTCAAAAAATTTTGGATCCGCTTCTGTATATATTTCAGTCAACATCATTTCATTGACTGTACATTGTTCGCAGGTTATTGTTTCACGAATGTTTATTTACGTTTATTACTTCTTATTCCGAATCGATACCGAAAAGATACAGCTCTGTGAATGAAAAATTTTCAATTTACTATCAATGAAATTTTTGAAAATTTTTGATTACGAGCGTTTGATGCTACGCTGTGTTAGACCATGTGTAAACATCAGAGGCGGAACTTTTTCTGCGCAACTGCAATAGAGTAAGCTTAAGTTTTAGACGATCTTTTCTGCTTTAAGCTTAGGCTTAGGAACAAGTCCATTTTTACTCGAAGGCTTAGGCTTAAGAATACGCTCATACTACTGTTACGGCCCTGTTCTATACATTGATCGCTGTGTTTATTGCATGCTCCTTCGTAAAATACATCTTTGGAAATACGGGTGTCACAAATTGAACGAGTTTCTATTGACACGGGTTTGTATTGTTTACACGGCGCAAGGGCGTCCTCACGGGGTGCAGTGGGGGGCAGTGCCCACCCCCCAAATTTGGCTGACGCCCCCTCAAATAGACTCGGTCTAAAAGTAAACAATCTTGAATTGCAATTGCAGTGGCCCCCCAAAATGTTTCGGTGCTCAGCCAAATATAATTTTCTGCGGACGCTCTTGACACGGCGTATAGTTATCAGATTGTGATTAACATTAAAATGAACCTTATCTTATATTTCTGTTATGCTAACATATACAAACATCAATCAGTGATTTTCTATGAGTTAATGATCTGTCGCACGGTTCTGTTTAGAACAAACTCTATTGTTTAAATCCTACTGAAGTAAAAAGCATATCAATCCATTTACTATGCAAATAGTTCACCGATTCCTTGTTTTTGAAATATAAGCAAAAGCTGAATAGTTTGTGATAATATAAGAAGTACTCTTATGAGAAATAATTGAACCCTTCACTCACACGAGCTATTTTTGCGGCGAGAACTCGCAGCTGCAACTAGCGCGTGTCAAGTTTTTATATGAATTTAAATAACTTGCCGCTTGAATTTGCACGTTCAAGGTTTATAGTGAGAACTAGCAACAAGTTTTGTTCGAAAACCCCATTACTGTAGTGACCCGAATAAGAGGGGACTGATATTTATTTGGCCTTTCCAGAGGGCACCACTCTTGTTATTCGGTTACGGACTGTTATTTATTTTTAACCCACGCTCCGACGCCATTCGTTACTGATATATATCCGGTACTGCAATTATCCGCTGAATCGAACGTTTATTTGTCTTGTGTCGATAGCTTGAGCGATAATACAAGGTTATACTTAGGAATGTACTTTCAAAATTTACGTACGCTTTAAAGTTTCGAACTCAAATTATTTGGTCCTGGAGTCATTTATGTGCTACAACTAGGGTTAACTGAAATTTATGGACTCTAAATAGGGTTTAGAGACTCTATCCGCTCTTACGGACTCTTATTAGGGATACGGACTCGTATTGATTCGGGCTCAAAATGGGACCCTTCTCTTATCTCTCCTCCCCCTCTTATTCGGGTCAATACAGTACAGAACTTGCGTCTGCAAGTTGAAGCTGTAACTATTTATAGGTGCAATATCTTGGCCTTGTAAATTGCAGTGAACGTGGCTTTACAATGTCGAACCATACAGCCAGGCTGATATATCAGTTCTACGAATTTACAGCTGGCTACATTAAAATTACTGATAGAAACAAAGTGGAGTAACAAATACAAAACTGCAAACCGGGCAGAAAAGGAGTTATTACGCATGATTTGTAACAGCTGAACTAAACCCGTTAATAGAATATGTTCCGAACACCAAACTTGACCATTATTCCAAACCTATAAAGTTAAATCAAGCCAAAAATCTTATGAAAAAAGCCTACTACAATGAACCAATAAACATTGTTCGGTGATTCCCGGGTGCGCATGGGCGGGCCCATGTTGTTTGTAAAGGCCTGCACACTAAACCTAACCCTAAGCCTAAACCTAAGTATAATCCTAAATGTAAGCCTAACCTTAATCTTAAGCGTCACATCTAAGTCTAAGCGTTCCCTTTTCTAAGTCCACCGGTTTCTACACCTCTGAAACACAGACCCATATAATATTTTACCATGATCGAATATAATATGTGGTTCATAAAAGCTTGTTTTCCCTTGAAGCCAAAAAGTACAAATCAACGTTGTCAAAAACATACAGTTCGAAAACAGAACTATTTTACTGAAACATTTGGTTGAAAAAAACGCAACTGAATAGCAATACAGCGATAGCATTCAAGTAAATTCTACCACTTTGTCCACTGATCATTGGTTCTGCAGTGATCATAGTAGTGTCTCGAAGATCATCAAACGATACCGCGTTGCATTCATTTGAAGTGCAGTAGCAAACAGTTGCATTAATGTGTTCACCTGTGTCCAGTTGATGCTCGTATATTTCGCATGTTGCTTCTAAAATAGAAAAGTAGTGTGGAAACCAAATCAGGTTAGTACTTTTACTGGCTAGCTATTATAATTTAAATAAAACGAGCCTAACTGCTGAAAACTTCTCCTGGAGATTTGGATGTCTAGTGTAAGTACTTCTGGCCAAGGACAGGACCGTAACAGTAGTATACACAAGCAAATTTATAAAGCCTAATAAAGGCAAAGCGTATGGACAAACCTTTACCGAAAAATATGCCTAAACTGGTCCGCCCCTGACCTTTATGCAACTTCCACAATAACATTCGTACACCAAGTGACTTTTGAGGGGGTAGTGTCATGGACACTGAAGCCAAAAATGCTTCAGCATCCTGGACGTTGAAACCAAAAAGATTCAGTGTCCTGGACATTGTAGCATTTTTGGCTTCAGTATATAACGTTTTACCAATATCATCACAGGAATATGGCAATGCTTGATACCTAGCGCTGGAACAAACTACTTACAGGAACACTATCCCGCACTCTTCTAAGCACAATAGCTCACTACGACTGAGGTCCAAGGGTCTTTCAGGTCTTAATATATGCTCGTATGATTGTTCAATCCTGCACATTGTATATTAAGTTCCGCGTGCACAGTTTGCACTAAAGTTGCTCATAGTTATACTCTATATGAGAAAGTTATTAAACATACCTTTCTTATCAGAACATCCTTTCCTCACATAATTCTTATCGTCATCAAGCTCTGCGTGCTTAATATAGCACGAATTTGACGATTTCGCACATTCGATTTGTTTTCCATCGCAATTTCTTGTTTCGGCGTTTTCTGTAGGACCGCAGATGACACACTTTAGCTGAGTTTCGATTTCATTTTCAGATCCATCTTCAGTTTCTTCTGCAGTGCATGACGTTGAAATTATTGCAATTAATACAAAAACGATAAACAGCAATGGATGAATAGCATGTTTATAGTTGGCACGTTTAGTGGTCATATTTTTACGCTATGCAAACAGCAAAACAATAATATTTTAGAGACGTATATGGTTAGTGGAAGAGCTTATACAAACTGTTAGACTATCAGCCAGGCTGCAATTCCGGTTCCGGTAGGGAAATGCGGTATTTTTCACTATCTGGTTCCGGTACAAATTCCGACATGTTTTCACCGGAATTAACCGGTATGTTCGGTATTGAAAATTTTTCACATACGATAATTTAACAAAAATTGATATATTGTTCTAAATTTTATTTTTGTAAAATTGTCTGAGCGGTTCCGGTATTTTATAATTCCGGTTGCACCTTGCATCAGCATACTTTTATATTAATAGCTGAGATATGTCTTCGCATTCTCAAATATGCAAAGCATCTGAAGGCAGATGGTGATAGGCTTTGTATAAAGAACATGCGAACAATGTGGTAAGTTACAATTTTTGCACTTTAGTTCATAAGATGCCACAATTAGTGTGTTTAACAAACCGATTACTAACTGGTAATAGTTTCAAAAGGCAGCTGAGAATGCGGCTAATGGTTATTGTAAAAGCGAAAAGCTTAAACCCTAATTGTCAGTGGAAGAACCTATTGTATCAAAGTATTGGCGTAAAGCTAATTGCTAGTGTAAGAACCCACTGTATCAAAGTATTGGCTTTGTTTCAAAAATCCATCTACTTAGAGTTGCGCTCTACTAGCCGCGCGCCGCCGGACGCTGCCGCGCGTGCCGGTGTCCGGCGAAGTAGTATAGCGTAACCATAAATCTATTGCCGAGGTCTAAATTTTTTTCAACGCCTGGTCAAAATACAAAAATCCAATGATTTTGCGAAACGGCTGAAGTCATGCGATCGTTCGGCTTCTATAGCTACACACTGCATTATAACGCTGGTAAATTTTTGTGATTTGCTCACTACGCTGTTTGCGAGATTGGTCCATGTTATGATCATGGATGGAATATTTTTCTGCGGCTTCAGCTTTAGACTAATTTTTTGCTTATGCATAGGCTTAGGCCTATTACGTGTTGTTCATTCTTACACTTAGGCTTAGACTTGCAAACAGGTTTAGGCTCAGAAATATGCTTATTCTACAGTTATGACCCGGTTCTATATATTAGTCGGAAGTTTTAGCGGTTTAAAAATGGAAAAACAAACATTAACAGAATAAAAACATAGACAATTTATGTATTATGATCATGATAGGAGATATACCAATATATTCGAAGTAAAACTACATTCTAAAAATTGGATAACTTTATGCCTATCTATTCATATTTACAACTAACTTTTATAGTATCTAAATCGATCATATTTTTTCACAGACAAAATCTGCTACGGTACATTGAGCCTAGCAATAACACAGTGAATCTAAATGTGATTTTTAAAATTTGCACAAATAACAAACTATTTTATGACGTTAAATGTTCGTTTTTTTTTGAGAAAACGATGCTTTATATACCAGAACTTTAAACCAAACTGTAATAGATGCTACTTCAACTTGACAAAAGAGCGATGAACCTAAAACTCTGCTTTGAAGACGGTAGAGATATAACATATGTATGTAATGGACGAACCCAGAGCTAGTGGGTCAAAAAGGACTGCTGGTCCTGTCAGAAAATGTTTAATTTCTATTGGAGACAAATAGCTCCAACTAGTAAATTGTGAAAAATTTCGGAATGACCTCTTTGCAAAGTTATCACTTATGTGGAATATTGCAACGTTTCAACAAAAACATAAAACAATCGAGAATATTGCGAAATCAACATCAATACGGCTTTTAGTATGATAAAAGATTTGCTAATGTATTATTTTTTGTACTGTTTTTAAATTCAGGATTCATAACGTTTAAACATTATTTAAGCTCTTGTGCACATTTAGTTCATGATTAAAGCTTTATACTTTAGGCTTAGATTTGGTGTATATAGTTAAATCTTTTACCTACGCCTAACCGTACATGTGGGGAAAGTGTATAAACAACATCTAAAGTTTCTCAAAATCTGCCTGAATTTAGCTCCTATTTCTTGAAATTTTTCGTTTTGCAATTTCGAGACCAAAAAACTGTCACCTGGAATCATGTCCGTATTCTTAAATGTGTGCAACATCTGCTACCGGTCGATGAGAGGTCTTGTAAACTTCAGATAAGGATTTGGATTCTGATTTTTACTGCTGCTATGCAGAGATCTGTAGTTGAGTTAAATCGTTTGTTTGAAAACCTATTACTAATTGAAAATGTGATCTACCCACTATTGAAAATACGGCTTCTTAAATTAGATCGTTTTAGAGTTGTGTATTTCGCACTTGACTACTAAAAACAAATATATACGTTGCGGATTTCCACGTCAGTTGGCATATATTGCAGGTTGTTCCGGTTCAAATATGTACAGGCTTTTAGTATATGCATGATGCAAACGTTTATTTGCGATCGTGTTCAATGAAACGGCAGAACTTTATTTTGGCGTTTTTATGACCGGGCTTATATTTCGGTTATTACATTCAAAATTGAATAACCTAAAATTGTGCTTGCAAGTTATAGCTCTGCGAGTCGACGTTGAGTTTTCTTGACTGTACCAAGGTACTATTGTGCGCTTTTCTTCCCATTTATATACGCTTGTGTTTCTGAAAAAAGACCGTTCCTGATCTATACATGGGCTGAAAACAACGCTAGCTTTGTGCTAAGGCTAAACCTGTATCTCAACCTATGATTAAGCCGAAAATCTACACCTTTGCTTTTAATGTGGGAGTTGTATATGAAACTACCATGGAACATTTTAGTATATTTTAACGCCTAAAAATCTGTTTCTATTGCGTGCATTAATTTTAGTTTTAAGAATCATAACGTAATGAATTCCATACAAATGAAATGAAATTTTTAAAAATCATGCTATACTAACTATTAATACTTGTAGTTGTAAACTGTTGCGATCCAAAATTACGTTTATACAATTAATACTGCAAGTGTAGATTTTAGCTTTTTTATAAACAAAGAAATTGTTCCTACTGGAAGTAGTTTTAAGAATTTTAATACTATCGAAATGACAGCTTATTTAACTAAAGAAAAACAACAGGCGCTTTAGTTATTTTGGCTGCGGTACTTAAAATACAATATAGCACTTGTGATGCTTGTAAAGCTACAAAGTGCCAAATTTGAGTTATTGAATTAGTACCGAGCGCAATTTTAGGAATTTCAGTCCATGTAAAAATCAGGGGCGGAACGTTTTTCTGTGGGACTAGAAAAGAGTACGCTTACGCTTTAGACTATTTTTTCTTGGTTTAGGCTTACACAGCAAAAAGGCGGACTCAACTTGACTCTCTCCGAAATAGGCTCTACGTGACTGCACAAACTGAGTCAAAGAGTCAAAGATGCGACTCAGAGACGTAGGCTTAGGCTTAGGATATGCTCATTCTTATGCTTGCGCTTAGGTTTAGGCTTAGGCTTAGGCTTAAGAATTTGCTTATAATACTGTTCCCCCTGTTCTCTACATTGGCCGGAATTTCTAACATAAGTATTTGTTGCTGTTGCATGAAATTCTGCTCGTTAAAATCATTTTTATAATGGGAGCTTATTCAACTAAAGCAAAAGAAGAGAAACTTAAACGAATAGCCGAAGAAGACTGGGTTCGAATTTGCGGCCCTGATGATCACGACTCACAAATGCTGCATCCAAACAAATCTCACAAAGATAGCAGAATTTCGCCGCATCCTGAGCTTTCATCCTCACAGCCGAAATTCAAACCTTCGCGACCTTATCCGTCACTGACTCATCATTGTGTTCGCGTATTTGTTTCGTCAACTTTTAAAGATTTTCACGCAGAACGAGAAGTACTCACGAACGATGTGTTCCCGGAACTCGAGACATGGGCTGCCAAACGTGGCATTTGCTTGGTTCTTACTGATCTGCGTCGAAATTTTCCATCGGACTGCAAACCGCACCAGCTGGCGTTTGCATCGATGCAGTATATTTTTGAGTATGTTTAGATTTTGGAACGACATTGAGGCCGTGTTTTTTAGAAGCACTTTGTTCTCATTTAATATACCGAGTCAGCAATATGGAAACTCAAGTATTCTTTAATTTTATTTCATTAAAATCAGTTGTTTATCGTATTGGTGAATTTAGTGATCATGTTCAAAGATCGGGCCAACGTATAGAACATGGCCGTAACACAAGTAACAGCATATTCCTAAGCCTAAGCAGAAAAATTAACTTATAGCCAGCGGCGCCGGAAGCAAATTCGTTTTAACGGGCACAATGTTACCTTAAATGGCCGAATGCTAAAGAGTGTTATTTCGCCAAAATCATATTGTTTTGCGAAAAAAATCTGACAGACCAGATGTTCCAGTAAAATGATGTATTCTTAACTCTGCAGTATCGCGAAAGCTTTTTTCGCTATTCAACATTACATAAAATGAAATCGTTTATGTTAATCACTGGCAAATTGTCAACGATACCGGGATAAATGCTCATTATATCAGCATGTGGTTTAATCGCTTTTGTGTCTATGTGACCTCAACAGTGCCAAAGCAGACTGGGGCCGGGGCTTTCCAGTAACTGCATGCTGGAAACCCTGACGTAGAGGTACATCCAGAATTTCTCGGTGTTCCATCTAAGGTTCTCCGTCTGAGCTCACGCTCATGTTTGATAGCTGTGACGGCACCCTTCCGAACACTGTTTCACATAAAAGTTGCAAAATGGTGAATCTAGAATGTAAACCCATGTTTAAAATGAATCACACTTCGCGCACAGCGGGCAATTTTTTAACATTTTGTTTTAAAGTAGCTAAACAGCTCATATTTTTGGTAAAAACGTTTACTATCTTCATATACTTTAACCAGGGGAGTCCGCACACGGCACACAGCAGTTAAAGATTTCTGTTACTACCTTCTTTATTATTTTGATTCATGAGAGTTATCTTATCTTAACTAAAATTGTAATCCAGCGAGTGTAGCGAGCGAAACCTTTGTTGGCATTTAGTAGCCTGGCGGTTATTGTAAAGGCCTGTTCTTTTGCTGTAATACACTGCAAAAATGGTGAGTCAAATTGACTCTCCGAAATATGCTTTTCCTGACTATACAAACAGTCAAAATTCGACTCCCCCATAGTCAAATTCGATTCACAGAATCGCTCAGTGAGCCGAAGTTGTTTCTGGCGGAGTCGAATTTGACTCAGTTTGTATAGTCAGGAAAAGCCTATTTCGGTGAGAGTCAATTTGACTCACCATTTTTACAGTGTACGTTTTCCAATATTGTAGCTTAGGTTTACTTTTCTGCAGTCCCGCAGCGAAACGTTCCGTCTCTCATGTTTACATGGGCCAAAGAACGGACGCCACTGCTGTGGATTGAATTTTTATTCCTAATTAATTCCCGTTGTTGCAACATTGTTCTGCAAACTTTTCGCAAACCATCTGACAAAACGCAACGCAAACTAGGTGAAGAACTTATAAAAATTGCAGCACCAACATCGTAGCGCAATGCGCATATACGCCATAGTTTACTGTTGTTGCGGATTAATTGTTTCTATCACTTGTTTTTGTATACATAAGATTTATTATACAAACACAAAAATAGTTGGAATGGTGTCCAAATTACGGACCTAGTTAAGTATATTGGACTGCACACTTCAAGAGATAAAGACCGGGAGACCTATAGACTAAAAAGTTTACACAAGGCACAAGCATATATAATTGGCTTACGTTTAGGTTTACGCTTGGAATAAGGTTTGGGCTAAGACTTATATTTAGGCTAGGATTTCGTTTGGGGTTAGTAGACAGGCACCTATTGTTAACACAGGCCAAATTAAGTATCGCGAGAGTTATAGCTTTAATAATACTTTTATATGTATTTTATTGCAGCGAAGTGTCCCAATGTCGCATAGACGGCGGCCAACAACCAATATTTATCGCCATCATCGGTAATCGACCTGGATGGATTCCAGCTCAATCTGAACTTCCGTTCCGTTCAACTCAACTCCAATGCACTCGATCATTCGGGTACACCAACGCTCGTAGCACAAGCCCGGAACCGGATTCAGTCAGGCATATGGCGTTAATTGAAGCGGAAATTGCTCACATCGCGTACCGGCTGACAAATCCAAATGCGTTGTTTTTGTTTCGAGAATCAAAATTTTTAAAATCCGTTCCGATGCAATATCGTGCACATTTTGTTGACGTTAATTCGCTTCTGCGTGTACGGGTTGACGTTTTGAAAAGTGAGTTAAATTTCAAGGGTTCACGTGGCGGCCACGGTACACAAAAGAGGTCTGGCTTCTGGTTGAGGTTTCAGGAGAAAATCGATTTCCGGCGGCTTTCGTTTCTGTCGAAGTTTTGTAGGATATATATCGCATTTTGGGTTGTGAAATTTTTCGTGTTATGAAATCTTGGGTTTCAGTGTAAAACAATTTTGGAAGCTATGTATATTAATTGAGTAGATTTGTCAAACGCTAATTAAAATCAGATTGTTGGTAACAAAGTCTGTGCTCGTTTTCTTGACGTTCGTAGCACCTATTAGTAGTTAGTGACAGGTCTGGCTGGTAACCTTCAAATCAGTAAATGAAGAGTTTGGAATTTAGCAGAATTTACGGATTTGATTTGTCTCACTTCTGTGCAAAAATTTAGAAATCTGCAACTGCAGAAGTTCCCGAGTTTATATATCAATTACAAATTGGTCATTCATAGGTGGTATACATATTAAAAAGCATATTTGTTTTCATGTCAGTCTTAGGTTACAGGTCGTATTGAAAGTTACTTCCCACCCGGTCAAATTGGACACTATTGCGGCGAGTACGAAGGTATTAATGAAAGAACAAAAACGATCACATTCCGGCGCCTTGAAGGGTTCAAGCGGTTGGTTTACGAGTTTGTTAAACGGCGAATCGGGTTCACGTACCCTAAACCAACAGCGTTAGCGCTGACAGGCTGGCTGGACACTACATCATGTTTACCCGATGTGAACGACGCGAAAATTACAAATACATTACTCTCTTGCAGTCCCTCATTACAACTGAAATCGTGGTACCAAAAAGAATATGCAAATTATTGCGTTCGAAAGAACTTGTTAGTTACGCGCGACCCTAATAATATTTATTCCAAGCTGGAAGGTAAGATTTTCGATTTATTAAACTCGCCGGTAAGCTTGTCGACAAAATCCGAGCAATCCAATGAGTTGAAAAATGATGCGGACCTCAATTATGCCAGCAATGACAGCCAGCACGTTCCAAATGGACAATGCGGAGTAATTGCAATTGTGGGCAAAACAGGATCAGGCAAAACTTCGATAATGGCGAATCTGGCATTAAATTTATTAGACCAACTGGACCAGATAGCATTAGAAAACGAACCAAACTTCAGGCAAACCTCAGCAGCCGCAAAAGCATCGGTATTTCTCCATTTTTCTTGTTCGTACTCGTTCGCCACAAGAGCATCTGAGCTCACGTTAAGATTGGCACATTTCTTGAGGCTCGTTGATACCAAACCAGATAATTTAACAGAATCCGAGTCTGTAGTTCAAAGGATTGCTGCATTGCTCGCTGAAAAGTCGATGAATACTGCAGAAACGACCAAAATACAACGAAATATTTTGATTATTGACGGAATGGATAACTGTACGTTTGACTGGCTCCCGGAATCTATAGACAGCACTAAGTGTTGTGTGTTGGTTTCCGTTACCGAAGGTAGCATACTACATCGTGACATACAGACCAAATTTTCTGATTCTCACAATCACAATAGAGTTATGAAAATTATGAACATAGCTGACTCAGTGAACGGCTTAAATTCGGACGATTTGAAAAATTTTTGCCATTCAATTTGGTTGTTTTACTCGCAAACATCGTTCGACGAATCAGCCGAACTTCAAATGGAATCTCAACTCAGGTTGAAAGATGAATTCAACGACAGCTTTCAACTATGGCAACAATATCAAACGTCTCGCCACAGGCAACGTCAAAATGAAAACATGCTTTCCGCTGAACAATATCCACTATTTTCAGAATTATTTTCGCAAGGGATTAAGCTACTTCTCTTAGACGGTGCGGAGACAAGCGATGCTTATGGATCGAAAAATCAAATTCAAAAATTGATACACGCAGCAAATCTTTACGAATTCGCCCAGGTGTCGCTGGTAATGTTAGAGCGTACGGGACCAGTTTCACACTACTGTATTGCAATTTTATGTTTCCTTTGTTGCGCTAATGAAGCGCTCGGATTGACCGAACATGATTTGAGAAGTTTGTTATCGGTTGTTCATAAACATACGTTGCCGAGTACCATTCGAAACGTGCTCATAATAAATGCGGACCCATCTCACAATCAACCAAACGTCGGTGGAAGTTGTCGCAATGAAGAGTTAAGAAACGGATATCTACCTTCAGGTCGCGGATCCGCACGTTCTGAACGCGTGCAAGCCGAAGTCATCAACGAAATGAGTCCAAGATCAGAACAGATCACAGAATGCGAGAGTGTTAAAGAAGGTGAATTGAGGGATGATCAAAGCGATTTTGCCGCCTGCGTAGCGGCAAACATCAATCGTGAAACGCTTTCATCTTTGCCGGAAGTATTTTCAGAACTATCCGCTCTACAATGGAACCTTGCATATGAATATGTTAAACATTTGCTGCGGTGTATAGGCTCATCGAGACATCGTCGGTATACAATACGGTTTTCGGCGTTTCGAACAGTTATTGAAAACCGTTACAAAATCAAAGATAACACAGTATCTGGTATTAAACTCACAAACACAGGTATATATTTTCATCAAATTATTGCTGCTTATTTTGCAACACCACACAACTACAACTATTTACGTTACGAGTCGTTACTTTACAGCTTAAATCAACTTGGGCAATTTGAAAGCATATTCGAAATCGTTTGCGGTCGTTCTTCGCCGCAACGTGAATGGAAACAAGTTATTGATCATTTTTTCAACGAAACAAACTCAGCTTTCATTGTTGACCTTCTTCAGACGGTGCCGAACGGCCCAGCTACTGCAGTACAGCGATGGAAACGAAGCTTGAAAGCTGAAACTTTCGTAGCATCAAATGAAAACTGCAAAAATTTGGGCTACGACTACAAAACTCTAAGCGAGCCGTATGGTACAGATCGAAAAATTGAAAAAACGCACAACGATGAATTAATAAATAACGAAAATGATTACGAAGATAGTAAAGCCGTTGGTGAAAAACTGAATGAATCCGAATTGTATGAAGTAAATTTAGAAACAATCAACTCGAACGAGGTGGACACTAACCAAAACGGCAAAAATAACGCTGGAGTAGGTAACGGTAATTCTAAAATTACTATTAAATGCAATACTTATCTAGAATATTGCAAACTGCAGTACAAAATAGGTGTGCTAGCCATCCAGCTGAACGATTTGCATAACGGTATTGAATTGCTTACTGATTGCACTGCGTTGCTGAATCAAATTAAGCAGCGTTATATCGGCAAAACATACATATTGGAAACAAAGAAAATTGATCAATTTATACTTCATTGCTGTGAGTTAGTGATTTTAGCTCAACGTTCACAATTAAGTCAAGATGGTAACGTATACCGCAGACATCTGCAAGTTTTGGAGAAAGTTCAAACAATTTTAGAGAATTGCATTGCGATTTGCAAGCAAGCACAGGGAAGCGGTATAGATTATAGCAAGTGCGTGGATAAAGGTGACGAAGCGACGCAGAAAAACGGTGCATCACAAGCTTGGTACTTCCACGAAATTAGCCGAGTTGAGTACGAGCTCGCGATTCGGTCTTGGACCGCAACAGATTGCACTCTTTTGCTGGAAGATGCTCAAACTAACTTGTTACGATGTGAAGAAATGCTTACGTTCGCGCGAAATCAAGCGTCAGCCTCAACAGCAGAACAAGAACGACGAAAAAGTGTTAGTGCAAAATTGAATTTAGGAATTAAATCAACTGAATTACAGAATGAGCCAAGTGGGAGGCTGGGCAACGCAGAGCAGCGGGGAACTTCAACAAATGACGAATTCTGGTTAGATCGACATTATGAAATTGTTCAAACGAATAAGCAGTTTTTAAAATTTAAAGCAACAGTCTTGACAACAAAAGGTGTTTGCAGTTTGCCTGTGGTCGGAAGTATGACAAGCAACCTACAATCCGCTGTCACAACGTTAGCGTCGGAAATCGGACCGTGCCAACTGGAATCTGAGTTTGCTTTGAAAAGTCTTGCAGTAATCCATGAAGAAATTGGAAATTTTGAACAATCGTTTAAGTTTTGGACTGATCTTTTTCGGCATTGTGTTCGCTTGTACGGCGAAACTCATTCAAGAACGCGTTCGATTCAAACCGTCTTATTAGCGCCACTGTATCAGGATCACATGGAAACCTTAATCAATGAGGATCCATGGATTTTACAACATATGCCAGAATATCTTGGGAATATTGTGCCACATGGACTACGGTAGTTTCGTATCATAAGTAACCACAGGCCAGTAGTCAGCCTTTGAAAAGTGGTCAGGCCAATGGCTTTGATCCGACCCGCGGTGCGGTCTGAAATTTTGAATTTAAATTTAAACTTACTTGTATCGCCCAACACCCGAGAGCGGCGTTCGGCCGCTTTCGGTAGTTGGTGACGACGCACGACGCAGTAAAGGTGCAGCGTAAACAATAAAACTTTAGACCAAAAGTTTTGATGCTTCATGTCAGTAGCATCGAATGCTTTTCGGATGCGGACGGTGGGTGCCAAACGATCCATTTGAGTATCGCTGTAAATTCCAATGAGTTGATTAACCAATTCAGCTAGCGAGTTAGTTATTTCCGAGTTGATATCAGAAAACGTTAACTCACTCTGAGTTCAGTTGTTTTCCCTCTGAGTTGAGTTGACTCTGGGTGAGTTGATTAATTAACTCAGACTGAATTGAATCAACTCAAAATTGTGAGTTCAGATAGTCCTAACTCAGATTGAGTGATTCAACTCATTCTGAGTTAATATTAATTCACTGAACTTTATAGTGTATATTTTGAAGTAAGTTTTCGAAAAATATTTTAGTTCCTTAAATTCCAACGCTGCGCCATTATCCTGCGATTTACAGGTAAAATACCGCAGTAAAATTCGAATCATATCTTGCAATAAATTCATAAGTATATACATAAAATGCTAAATTCTTTACGTAAGAAAGGTTTAATCAAAAAATTCTAATTGTGCCGTTAGCAGCAAGGAGTTTAATGTTGCTTTCAGTTTCATAACCACTTTCCAGGAACGGCAGTAAAAAAGACACTTATAGTTTCAGAATAGGAACCTTTAAAAGCAAATACTTGCTATACAGTTTGAAAATTTCTAACTCGTGTAATACCCCTGAGCTGAAAAAATTGCTTAAATTTATAATATCCCCTCAAAGAAAAACCCATTTTAAACCACAGGTAAAATCGTCAGAATGATTATCATATGAAATCCTATACAGTTTTGAATAGAAATTTGCCCGCATAAAGTTTAATGTTTTGTTAAGAAACCTTTGATTGGTTAAATTTTCGTTAAATATATCAACAATTTTGCATAATAACAGGAAATTGATCGTGTTTATTTCGCAAACAAATAAAATCTGGTCAAGCTCGTTGTTTTTCTGAAGCGAAATACGGCTTTAAAACGTGAAGCCATATTTAAATTGCAGGTTGCTGAAAATTGCACGATCACAAGCGCATTTGTACGGATTCTATGTTTAATTTTTTTCAAAAATTAATTTTAACCTTTGTTGACAAGCGGAAAAACGAAAAACGCACTTATGCTTACAATTTGGGTTCAGTGTTTTAGGCTGCCGATCAAGCTTTTGCAACTGTCAGTCTAGGTAGGAAACGGGACTCTGGATATTTTCTCTCTAAGCTGCTTCTATCGTCGACTATACGTCGACCGTATACTGCCGGAAAGCATACATACAATGCACGTATATTGCATGTGCACATAACGGACAATCATGTCTCACATGTGTGCAGCCACCAGTTATGGACTAATTGCTACACTGAGGTTTTGGTTTTAGGGTTAGGCTTAAGAGCATGCTTTAACCATTTCTAAGCCGCTAGAAGTAAAAATCTTCAAAAACTAAATAATCGTAGAAAACAGAAAAAGGAGTTTGAATAATTTTTAACGCTTCGCTTAATTCCCTAGAAGCCATCCTTGCTTGTAATATATTTTAAGAAGTTTTGCTTATTCGTATATTAGCCCATTTCTATACATTTTCTTATTTTCTTTGCCAAAAACTTTTTCTCACTTTTGTTCAGGATTAATATGTAAAAAGTGGTTACAAATAGCTTTTATTGTACAGAAACTAAAATCAATAATTGGACACAATGGTAAGTGTCGTTTTGGCTGCAATTTTGAGAATATTGTATATAAGGCCCGTAGCCCGATCACCTTATTAGGGGGGCTAAATAATTTTCAGGAGGGGCATACAATGGTTTTCAATGACTAACAAGCAAGATTGAAAACTTTCTAGGGAAGGCAAAAAAATTTTCCAGGAGAAAGCAGCGCTTCATTGGCTCCATTCTGGCTGCGGGCCCATATTTGAACGATTGCTCTACATCGTTTTTTCTACGGATCAAAAGAGGATCGAGACTGAATCCCCCACCGGGCTGCAAACCTCTCAGAATCTATACAACTAAGACACCAACTACAAAACGTGTCAAGAGTTTCGTGTAAACGTGCATGTTAAAGGTGATATCGGATCCTTCCATCGGAAAATCCTAGATCCACCACAGGTTATGGCATTATATCACTTAATGTTTGTATATATTTTATTACTAAAAACAATTTTCTTTCGCAGAGTTAACTCGTCAATGCGGAAATTTGTAAAATATCCAGTAAAACGGAAAATGATATGCAAATCGCTCCTTCGAACGCATTTCCTTGGTTATAATTAAAGTTTGAGCGAGTATCATTTGGATAATTTAATTATACTTCGCTTGAACAATTTGTGGTAGTATAGCAAACTTTACACAAAACCAAAGTAAGTGTTGCAATTGCAAGCCACCGTTTGCAGCGAAGATCAAACTAAACAAACTTATTACCGTTAAAAATCGTGAAAATATTCCAAATTGCGCATCCAACGATTGTTTTTTTACATCATTATTTTGAACGTCACACTTGTCCACGATCGCAGGGCCAAAACTTTCAATGCCGCGAGTTGCTTTGAGTCTTCATTTGTTCCTATATTTAGCTTTTCGAAAATGGTTGTGTCCAATTTTAGTTTTGATGTTGAACTTCTCGAGTGAGGTATTAGCAGTTGGTGAGCGAGAAGGATCGTTTGAATTACGAGTGAGGTTCAACTGATACTATTTCATGCGCAGTTTTGCAACATTTCGTACATTGTTGCAAATCAGCTGATTTTTCTTTTGGACGATGTGCATATGTTGACTAGCGTTGTAACTGTTTCGGTAATTGGATTGGCTGATAATAACGGCTTCACGTGCGCTTTTTGGTCGTATTTGTGCCGATTTATATTAACAAACGTACTGCGCTTGCATTGCTGTTCTCAACCTTTGCTTTGAATTGAATTGCAAACTTTTTCACTCAAAATACTGAATCAACTTGCTTGCTCAAAGCTGGTTGGATTGAGACTGTTTTCAGGGCACAGCCAAATGATTCGTCGGATATTGAAACTGAAAGGTCTTACAGTTTTTCGAATATGAATCTTATATATTGCGTCTGATAGTGATTTCGGACTACATATGAGTATCTCGTATTTTGTAAAATTATAATCTTCTATCTGGTTTTCATTTTCGCTATCGGTTTTGTTGTTGTTACCTACTTTTAATGGATTTGGTTGTTTAGCAGACGACAGGTTTTTGGCATAAATGTATGAGACCTTGAGTGTTTGTTGTTTGCCTAGCAGTTGTAAATTTTTGAGCATATGCCCGGTACCAAAATTAAAACTAGACTGTCTTAAAATTACAAAAGTTGGGCTTATATAGTGCCAGAAACAAGAAAAAAACAATTAACTATAAATAACTACGTCATTAATGAAATCTATTATCATGGAAAATGCAAAAATATTTACATTTCCGTATCGTTGAGTCGTGCGTTAACCGTGCCTAAAGTGTGAAGAACAGTTATGCCCGAAAGGCACAGTGATTGTGGCACGGCTCTTAACTATATGAGCCGTGGTATATACTTTTGTTCTTTGTGTTGTAGCTTTATGCAATTACAACTTTTTCGACTGGCCGGCCGCCCGGCGGCCAGCGGGACATTTGACCGTTCAGCCAACATACAAATTTACAAAATTATCAAGTATTTTTAATGACCTGGAGGGCAACAGTAAAAACTCATTTTCCAACATTTTTCCAACTTCGAAGCATATATTTTTACTAGAAAATAAAGAACCCCAAAGTTCTTGCAATGTAATATAAAAAAGCAGTACATTTCAATCGCATTGCCATTTCTATTTCTGCAGTACGTTTCAATCGCATTGCCATTTCTATTTCTGCAGTACGTTTCAATCGCATTGCCATTTCTATTTCTGCAGTACGTTTCAATCGCACTGCCATTTCTATTTCTGTAGTACGTTTCAATCGCATTGCCATTTCTATTTCTGCAGTACGTTTCAATCGCACTGCCATTTCTATTTCTGCAGTACGTTTCAATCGCACTGCCATTTCTATTTCTGTAGTACGTTTCAATCGCATTGCCATTTCTATTTCTGCAGTACGTTTCAATCGCACTGCCATTTCTATTTCTGCAGTACGTTTCAATCGCACTGCCATTTCTATTTCTGTAGTACGTTTCAATCGCATTGCCATTTCTATTTCTGCAGTACGTTTCAATCGCACTGCCATTTCAATTTCTGCAGTACGTTTCAATCGCATTGTCATTTCTATTTCTGCAGTACGTTTCAATCGCATTGCCATTTCTATTTCTGCAGTACGTTTCAATCGCATTGCCATTTCTATTTCTGCAGTACGTTTCAATCGCATTGCCATTTCTATTTCTGCAGTACGTTTCAATCGCATTGCCATTTCTATTTCTGCAGTACGTTTCAATCGCATTGCCATTTCTATTTCTGCAGTACGTTTCAATCGCATTGCCATTTCTATTTCTGCAGTACGTTTCAATCGCATTGCCATTTCTATTTCTGCAGTACGTTTCAATCGCATTGCCATTTCTATTTCTGCAGTACGTTTCAATCGCATTGCCATTTCTATTTCTGCAGTACGTTTCAATCGCATTGCCATTTCTATTTCTGCAGTACGTTTCAATCGCACTGCCATTTCTATTTCTGCAGTACGTTTCAATCGCATTGCCATTTCTATTTCTGCAGTACGTTTCAATCGCACTGCCATTTCAATTTCTGCAGTACGTTTCAATCGCATTGCCATTTCTATTTCTGCAGTACGTTTCAATCGCATTGCCATTTCTATTTCTGCAGTACGTTTCAATCGCGTTGCCATTTCTATTTCTGCAGTACGTTTCAATCGCATTGCCATTTTTATTTCTGCAGTACGTTTCAATCGCATTGCCATTTCTATTTCTGCAGTACGTTTCAATCGCATTGCCATTTCTATTTCTGCAGTACGTTTCAATCGCATTGCCATTTCTATTTCTGCAGTACGTTTCAATCGCATTGCCATTTCTATTTCTGCAGTACGTTTCTATCGCATTGCCATTTCTATTTCTGCAGTACGTTTCAATCGCATTGCCATTTCTATTTCTGCAGTACGTTTCAATCGCATTGCCATTTCTATTTCTGCAGTACGTTTCAATCGCATTGCCATTTCTATTTCTGCAGTACGTTTCAATCGCATTGCCATTTCTATTTCTGCAGTACGTTTCAATCGCATTGCCATTTCTATTTCTGCAGTACGTTTCAATCGCATTGCCATTTCTATTTCTGCAGTACGTTTCAATCGCATTGCCATTTCTATTTCTGCAGTACGTTTCAATCGCACTGCCATTTCTATTTCTGCAGTACGTTTCAATCGCATTGCCATTTCTATTTCTGCAGTACGTTTCAATCGCACTGCCATTTCAATTTCTGCAGTACGTTTCAATCGCATTGCCATTTCTATTTCTGCAGTACGTTTCAATCGCATTGCCATTTCTATTTCTGCAGTACGTTTCAATCGCATTGCCATTTCTATTTCTGCAGTACGTTTCAATCGCATTGCCATTTTTATTTCTGCAGTACGTTTCAATCGCATTGCCATTTCTATTTCTGCAGTACGTTTCAATCGCATTGCCATTTCTATTTCTGCAGTACGTTTCAATCGCATTGCCATTTCTATTTCTGCAGTACGTTTCAATCGCATTGCCATTTCTATTTCTGCAGTACGTTTCAATCGCATTGCCATTTCTATTTCTGCAGTACGTTTCAATCGCATTGCCATTTCTATTTCTGCAGTACGTTTCAATCGCATTGCCATTTCTATTTCTGCAGTACGTTTCAATCGCATTGCCATTTCTATTTCTGCAGTACGTTTCAATCGCATTGCCATTTCTATTTCTGCAGTACGTTTCAATCGCACTGCCATTTCTATTTCTGCAGTACGTTTCAATCGCACTGCCATTTCTATTTCTGCAGTACGTTTCAATCGCACTGCCATTTCTATTTCTGCAGTACGTTTCAATCGCATTGCCATTTCTATTTCTGCAGTACGTTTCAATCGCATTGCCATTTCTATTTCTGCAGTACGTTTCAATCGCATTGCCATTTCTATTTCTGCAGTACGTTTCAATCGCATTGCCATTTTTATTTCTGCAGTACGTTTCAATCGCATTGCCATTTCTATTTCTGCAGTACGTTTCAATCGCATTGCCATTTCTATTTCTGCAGTACGTTTCAATCGCATTGCCATTTCTATTTCTGCAGTACGTTTCAATCGCATTGCCATTTCTATTTCTGCAGTACGTTTCAATCGCATTGCCATTTCTATTTCTGCAGTACGTTTCAATCGCATTGCCATTTCTATTTCTGCAGTACGTTTCTATCGCATTGCCATTTCTATTTGTGCAGTACGTTTCAATCGCGCCATCCCGACCCAACACGCGCTTCTTTCGCATCTCAGAGCCACGCAGCAACCTCAGAGCACTGCCATTTCTATTTCTGCAGTACGTTTCAACCGCACTGCCATTTCTATTTCTGCAGTACGTTTCAATCGCATTGCCATTTCTATTTCTGCAGTACGTTTCAATCGCATTGCCATTTCTATTTCTGCAGTACGTTTCAATCGCATTGCCATTTCTATTTCTGCAGTACGTTTCAATCGCATTGCCATTTTTATTTCTGCAGTACGTTTCAATCGCATTGCCATTTCTATTTCTGCAGTACGTTTCAATCGCATTGCCATTTCTATTTCTGCAGTACGTTTCAATCGCATTGCCATTTCTATTTCTGCACTACGTTTCAATCGCATTGCCATTTCTATTTCTGCAGTACGTTTCTATCGCATTGCCATTTCTATTTCTGCAGTACGTTTCAATCGCACTGCCATTTCTATTTCTGCAGTACGTTTCAATCGCACTGCCATTTCTATTTCTGCAGTACGTTTCAATCGCATTGCCATTCTTTTTTCTGCAGTACGTTTCAATCGCTCTGCCATTTATTTCTGCAGTACGTTTCAATCGCACTGCCATTTCTATTTCTTCAGTACGTTTCAATCGCACTGCCATTTCTATTTCTGTAGTACGTTTCAATCGCATTGCCATTTCTATTTCTGCAGTACGTTTCAATCGCACTGCCATTTCTATTTCTCTCTCCCCCCCCTCTCCATTTCTGCAGTACGTTTCAATCGCATTGCCATTTCTATTTCTGCAGTACGTTTCAATCGCATTGCCATTTCTATTTCTGCAGTACGTTTCAATCGCATTGCCATTTCTATTTCTGCAGTACGTTTCAATCGCATTGCCATTTCTATTTCTGCAGTACGTTTCAATCGCATTGCCATTTCTATTTCTGCAGTACGTTTCAATCGCATTGCCATTTCTATTTCTGCAGTACGTTTCAATCGCATTGCCATTTCTATTTCTGCAGTACGTTTCAATCGCATTGCCATTTCTATTTCTGCATCTTTTTTTTTTTCTTCTTCCTTCTTTCTCCCTTTTTCTCCAGTACGTTTCAATCGCATTGCCATTTCTATTTCTGCAGTACGTTTCAATCGCATTGCCATTTCAATTTTCTCTGCAGTACGTTTCAATCGCATTGCCATTTTCTATTTCTGCAGTACGTTTCAATCGCATTGCCATTTTTTCTATTTCTGCAGTAATTTTCAATCGCATTGCCATTTCTATTTCTGCAGTACGTTTCTATCGCATTGCCATTTCTATTTCTGCAGTACGTTTCAATCGCATTGCCATTTCTATTTCTGCAGTACGTTTCAATCGCATTGCCATTTCTATTTCTGCAGTATGTTTCAATCGCATTGCCATTTCTATTTCTGCAGTACGTTTCAATCTGATTGCCATTT
Source organism: Enoplolaimus lenunculus (assembly GCA_030248215.1). Classification (NCBI taxonomy): domain Eukaryota; kingdom Metazoa; phylum Nematoda; class Enoplea; order Enoplida; family Thoracostomopsidae; genus Enoplolaimus; species Enoplolaimus lenunculus. The sequence goes on from JASANG010002596.1 coordinate 68,728, forward strand.
CTATTTCTGCAGTACGTTTCAATTGCATTGCCATTTCTATTTCTGCATATGTTTCAATCGCACTGCCATTTTCAATTTCTGCAGTACGTTTCAATCCGCATTGCCATTCTTCATCATCCGCAGTACGTTTCAATCGCATTGCCATTTCTATTTCTGCAGTACGTTTCAATCGCATCGCCATTTCTATTTTTGCAGGAATACTTTCAATCGCATTGCCATTTCTATTTCTGCAGTACGTTTCAATCGCATTGCCATTTCTATTTCTGCAGTACGTTTCAATCGCATTGCCATTTCTATTTCTGCAGTACGTTTCAATCGCATTGCCATTTCTATTTCTG